>CAJNOL010000319.1:42410-112024 GCA_905250125.1 Rotaria sordida
AGGTAAATGTGATAAATACTTATATAGCATAGCAACTTCACATTTATGAACACATGTCCATGGATCCGTGAATGATCAAGGCATATTTTTAAAAAAGTTAAAATATTCTTTATTGAATGTGGTATTTATTTACAATTAGAGAATCGTCAGGTTTCTAAAGCTTCAAATACATAAGATGAAAATGAATTCATCTAAGTTATTATTCAAAATGATTCGCTTATTGATCAGTATTGCATTGTATCATAGCAGTAACAATGTGCACATTTTATTTGAGAATCAATGAAAAAGTTCTTATACATTTATCAGTAACGATTAGGTCCACATAAGCATGAAAACTTGATGATAATATTCACATTTTTATCCTTTCCCAACTGTGAAGGAGTTGTCTTTAAGTAAAATAGTTTTTATAGATGAATCATTTCGTACAAAGTATCCCAAAGCTTGCTTCCTAAAAAAAAACTTGGATATAACCCCGTCAACGGCGTCTAGAATAAAGATTTATCGCTGAACTGAGACCGATTCGGTCTCTTTGACTATTACAGGCAGCTCAGATGCATCAGCATGATCAGAATGCATTGACATCGACTCAATTCTGTCAGTTTTAATACACTTCAAAGGAATTCACTGATTTTTATACAATACGCCGTCATACTCCACTTTCAAAAAATATCGGCAGTTTTTGTCAAATTCGAATCACATTGATTATTCGAAAGATGGTTTCCATAATGCGTATATGTGCGAAAATTGCTTAAGTTTTCTTACTATTCTCATCAAGACAAATCGTTCTTTTCTAATGGCATTAATCAGTTTTCCTCTTTTATTAATATAGCTTGTTCTTTAGATACACTACTTTATCAATAGCATAGATTTTACAAAATAAATGTATTTTATTCAGTTAGAACATTTCAGAAAAGTTAAAATATTAGAATAATTTTATAATTTTAGTTATGAGATAAATTATTTTAAACTCAAACATCTTGACTGAACATATTTAGTTCCGAATATCTATTTAAAATATTCTAATATTATTATCTAGTGGAAAATATTTCTTTGTATTCTATTATTAACAAATATGTTGGATATAAAGTATTGAAGTTCTAGTCCACTTTCCCTATAAAAATTGCACTAAGTGAATAAATAATGTAAATATATGTGTCAGGCAAAGTTGAGATTTAGGCTAAATCAAGCAGAGCTTTTAAAAGATTTAGAAATTAAGAAAATCGAAAAAGATGAGAATAAAGAACTGATATATTAAGTTATGTTTAACTTTAATTGAAGTTTATTTAAATCTAGGAAGTTGTAGAGTTTACCAATATACTGAAATTAAGTTTGTCTTAGCAACGTTCAACCAAAAAAAATGAATTTGAATAGCTTTTCTTCATTTTAATCGTATTTTTCTTATTTTTCAATTTATTCTTGATACATTTGGTATGATAATTAATGTAATAATATTCACTTCTGATTTACTTCTTACAAAGTCATGTTTATTTTATTTTTGAACATTATTAATCAATTATTCATTTGCAAAGACTATTTCTTTTCAGTAATTAGATATTTATCCATTAGATTCAAAATTAATACTTCATAAATTACGAATATCGGTTTTTTTTATTCATAGACATGCCCTAGTATTGTTGCAAGTATTGATCAATTAATTCTTCGTAGTTATCATAATGTTCGTTGTCTTCATTTGAGTAATTAAAAAATAGAAAAAAAAATTCTGAATAGTATTAATTATTTGTTTTAATTCTCTTCTTCCCCTTTCCTCAGTTACTGGAGTGATCATATGTAGAACGATCGCAGAAAATAAAGAAAGCATGGAATTAAAAACTTTGGGAACATGTCTTATAGTGAACTCCATAAACTATTCATTGATAAGAAAATAGATTCTTTTGCATTGCTCCATCTTCGAAAACGATGAGTTACAAAATTAATAAGTTTGAAAAAACTACAAAAGTTGGTTTTTTTTTGTGAATAAAATGTCTTCTACCGACAAATAGGATATACGATTGAAATGTCTTACATGATATATAACGATAACAATGTCTACTACTAGTATCAATACCATTCAAGAACTTCACAAAAGTCCGATAGAAAAGAGATGTTAAAACGTAGGATGGTCACTATGTAGAGCTAATTATTTCCTACAAAGCGCGACGTTTTTGAGCCCGCTACAATATTTTTGCGTCTACATCAGATTTACGGAAAGTCTAAGATAGAATTTTTGTCAAGTTATTCGTTTCTTCAATGGTCATTACAGTGAACAAACTAGAATACATTTGATCGATCTGTCTATACTATTGATATATTTAAGACACCAATATTTTATTCCAATAATTGTTTTATCAGCGACTCTTCTGGAACTGCTATGCGGAATTATGGATCAAGCATGTTTTTCATACATTAATTTGATGGAAAATAATTTAGAGTAGGGCAGATTTATATCGTAATATGTTTTTAAAAACAATATATGAAATAGTTATTCAAATCTTTATAAAAACTGCACATTTTAACACGTAAAAAGGTGCGGGTTTTTTTATTGATTTTATCTAATTGAGCAATATTATTAATTTAATATGATAGTAAAAAATATTAAATTACCAGTATATTCTAATGTATTTTATGATAATTTTAGTCTTGTAATAGTATATTTTAATTTAATGATAGAAGTTTTTTTATTCATACATTATCTGCTCGAATATTTTGTAACAAAAAAAATGAAATCTATGATTATAGAAAGTATAAATTCGATCAGAAGGATGACAAAAAAATCGAGCTAGTATAATGAATACAACTTAGTTTTTTATTATCAGAGAATTAAAATTATTTATTATCTCAATAAAATAATTAAAATATTTTTATGTTGTTTCATTGGTTTTAAAAAATATCTGTTTTATTTTCATATATAGACTCGAGATCTTTAATATTCTTAATCAAATAAAAATGAAGATGACTTTCAAAATGATAAATTACAAACATGTTGACCATCTTCATGACAGAATATGATTCATAAACAATATTTTTCAAGATTCGCGGAAAGTAATGGACACAAAGAGCGAGTTCAATCATTCAAAATATACTCTCAACATACATTTAATGATTATAATAAAATCATACTTTATGAAAGATTTAACAGGTATTCTATTACAATCACATAAGAATGTTATTCTTTTGAAAAAAATAATAAAAAAAATATTTTATTCAATTTTCAATAGTGTTCTTTAATAAATCTGTTGTAAAAATATACATCAAACTATAAAGTAGGGCATCTATTTAATCAACAAATCCACAATCAACACGTGGTGTAACATGACTAACGTCAATTTTTTCATCACGAATTGCTACATTTTCACCACCAGAAGGTTTATAATCAATATTAGCCATTGAATCAACTTTAGATTGAGCATTCCATTGTAATTTTTCCGTTTTAACATTAACACGTGGTGGTGGAGATGTCCAATTAGCATTAGCAAATGAATTTACTTTTGATGATGCTTGCCATTGTATAGGTTGATCACGTATAGATATTTGACCACCGCCAGGACGATAATCACGATTTGCTAAAGAATTTACTTTTGCTGAAACATTTTTAAAACGAGTATCATTTTTCGAACGAATTCCAACTTCATTTCGTTTAGGTGACCACCACAATTTACGAGCCTAAAATACATTCTTAGTTTTGTAAAAAAAAAAAAAAAAGACAAAAAAAATTAATTCAATTTTTATTTTCATACTCTTCTATCACTATCACTGGAACTTCTTGTTGTGGATGATGATGGTATTTTATTTGAAACAATTGGAACTGGTTTCTTTGTTGTTGTAGTACTCATTGATTTTGTTATATACTGTTTATTTGGCCTTACTGGATACTTATTGTATTTCAATAAAAACTGAACAGTACGTTTTGAAGTCAAATCGTTTGTTGAATATTGTCGAAATTCACTCTGTGTTGGATGACGTTGTATGGATGGTAGACGCTCACTTTTTATTTTGTTTGATGTTTTGTTTAATGATTGTTGATGTACACGTTTCGTTATAAATGTCGAACCTCGTGATGGCGAAACAACAAAACTAGCATTTGATGGTTGTTGTAACGCTTTACTTGTTAAAAAATTTGTACGATGCGCCGTTTTTTTTATTTTTAAGTGTACTAATGGAAAAGAAAAAGAAGAAAAACGACTGTCAAAGACACCTTTGTTAAATTGATGATGAATGGTAATGCCATTATAAGAGAAATGGTTAATGTTGTTGTTGTTTGTATAAGTCAAACATAGGAGTGTATGAGTTGTTGTTGTCGTTGTTATTATTATTATTCTTATGTGTCAACAAAAAAGAAAAAATTTTGAAAATGATTGGCAGAAAAAGAAAAAAAATTGGAGAGTTGTAATTGTAAATGATCACTTATATAAATAAGCCATAGAAATTCTAATGAATAAATTATAGAATGATAAATATTCTCAATAAAAAAAAAACATATCAAATGGTGCTTTTTTTTCTCTGTAGATCTTCAGGAGACTTACATTAATTGGTGGCGACGGTTATTGAAAGTTTTCAATGTTTTCTTTTTTTGAATTTTTTTAGTCTTGTGAAATTTTGAAAATGAAAAATATAGACAATGATGATAAGAAACTAGACAAGAACATCTTTGGAAATTGATCCTAACTATTGGAAATTTTCAAAAACAAAAACTACATAATATCTATTTTTATATCTCGACAACTTATATTTCTAATCATGAAATAAGACAAAATATTATATGATACGATAAGAAAAAATGACATATGTAAAAATAAACGAAATCGTTAAAAAAAAAGGTTTAATTCAATCAAAATAATTTATATTATAAATATTATTTTTATATCAGCAATAATTTAAAACTAATTAACAAGAAATTCTACATATGATATAATTGAAAATTGAACTGGAAGTCGAAACAACATATTATGTAAAATAAAATAGTTCAACAAAAAATTTATTTCTTATTTATTTAGTTAGGTACTACGACATGAATGTCATAATAACTTATTCAGTTAATAAAACTCTTCCATATTCGAATGATCAATTTCATTGTTGTTCTGATCATATTTATGTTTTGGATCATTCTATGTCATATGAAGAACTTTATGATAATTAAGAATTATTAATGCAATTAAATATTGTTATATCCGATCCTACTCATGATTAAAAACAAAAGTATTTTTCAAATATTTATTTCATTATATTTAATTCTCTTTCATAAAAATACAATAAATAAATAAATATATCAATGATGATAAAATTTTCAAGTTCACAAAAATACTTGATGATAATGAATTCATTGAATTTCGTATAATCGTTAATGATGCTTTACTTGTCATATTAATATAAGGCGGATAGGTCGCAGATGAAATAATAATTGTTAAATTTAATGGTGATAATGAATTTTCAATTGTTATTTCTTGACTATAGATTTGAATATTTTTATAAAGTACCTAAAATATATTTTATTAAAAATAAAAAAAGAGAATTAACAATTTTTCATAATATATTTATCAAATGTTAACGTTCTCATTTTTCTTATTATAACTTTATTGTATTTGATTTTGTGAAACATAATTTAAAAGAAAATGTCGCAATATATGATGTAGAAATTTTCAACTTTCAAATTTTAATCTTACAGAAATTGTGCTAATAGTTTTTTGTATTACCTTTAAAGTATATGTTCCAGGTAATAATATTCTCCAAAATTCACCTAATGATGTAACTTTAACAACAGGTTTTCTATTATTAATCATAACTTGTGTTGATGGGATTGGTTGAAAATTTTCATTAAGTATTAAACCTTTTACACCTAAACAAAAATTTTGAAAAAAAAAAATAAAAAAATAATTTTTTCTTTTCATTACAATATCTAACCTCTTTGTGCTTGTAATAAATATTCAATCATTGCATCACGATTATAATTCCAATAATTAACAAGTAAATTACTTTGAGGATATTTACAACATGATACTTCTATTGTTATTTCAATTGTACCATAATTAAAATAACCATAATCTTGCATACCACCACTAACTTCATACCAATCAGCACCACGTGTAACATAATCACTATTGATATGTTCATCTGAACAATAGTCATTTATTTGTTTTGTTCGATTAATATAACTATGTGCTATCATTTGATAGATATCATCATCATCACTAGTTGAAATTCTTTCAACGTCTAAAAAAGAAAAAATAAAGCAAAAGTAAAATTTTTTGTTTGCATATTAATTTGAAGAATTTTGTTTTTTTACAAAAACGATCGAATGGTGTATTTACAACAAATGATCCTCCGTGATAATTAGCTGAAAGAACAAATGAAATATTAGCAAGCCAAGATATAATTGCATTTGTTTCTTGTGCTCGAATTGATGATGAAAGTGTAGCACCATAATAATCGGGAAAATTTCGATTTAAATCAATATTATTCAATGTATTTCTAAAAGAATTTCAAATAAAAAAACAAAGCTAAAAATATAACTAGATTTTTATTATTGTTTTTTTTTCTCTAATAACCTTCCAGCATTTAATATACAATCACCATATATTGATTCTTCTAAACCATCTGGATTCATGGAGGGCATTATCCATATTCGAGATTGATTCATTAATTGATAAACTTGTGTATCATTTGATGTTAAAAGATATTCTATTAAATATAGTAATATTTCTAATCCAACAACTTCATTTCCATGCATATTTCCAATATATTTAACTTCAGGTCGAAGTAATATATGTTCATTTGGAGCATATGCACTAAGTGCCATAGCCCATAAAGATTTTCCTATGTGTTAAAAATAAATGTGTATATATATATATAGTTTTAATTTATATACCTCCTTGTGATTTTCCTATTTCAACTAATGATGCTTTTGTTGGATATCGAAAAGCTAAATCTTGAAGAATAGATGTCATTTCGGAATAATTATGATAACGATAATCAATTGCATAATTTTTATATATTAGTATTGAAATAATTAAAAAATTCAATTGGATTTTAAACTAGAAAAAACATAAAATAATTATAATATTCGAATAAATGTACTTTTTTTCTTTTACCATTAGAAACAGTTTGATATCAACTAAAAGGTATGAAAAAAAATAGGAAACAACTTCATGGATGAATACGTCGCACTACTTAGCAACACTTGATGAATGTGAATTTTGCTTTTTTTTTCCTGTTCTGTTTTGTTATACAAAAAAAAAAGAAAACATGACTGGTTATAATTACACTTGTACTTTTTTTTTTCTTTTATGTTATTCTGTTTTGTATGAATCAGTAGACCAAATGGTTAGTTTGAGTAGATATTGACAAGTTTATTTTGTATATAATCCATTTTTTATTATATATTATACCATATGTAGTATTTACATATGGAGATTGAATAGAGTTTGCTTTTCTTGTGACAATAAACTAAAAGAAAAACACATGAAGAATAAATCAATATTATTAGTTTTCGAAACTTTTCAAAAAAGGAGATTAATCTCTTGTATTTGTAAGTATCGGTTTTTAGATTTTTAATGGATTCAATAAATAAGAAATTGGATGAAGCGGATAAGATTTATTTGTAGTCAACATAAATTATGTCTTAAGTAAATAAATATCATAGAAAATTTTAGTTTTTTGCATCATACATTTCATTAGAGCATAAGAATTTCATTAAAATGATATAATAAGTCTACTGTATAGCCCAGATTTGTTTGATGGGTCTATTTTGATATTCTAATCCATCTGGAAAAATAAAACTAAAAAAAAAACCAATGATTCTCGTTGATAATTATCATGGAAAACTTATGTAAGGGAGAGAACACTGGTAGATTCTGCAGCATAGCTACCTTCTGTCGCGAATAGAAGTAATATTTTTAGACAGCCTTTCTAATAAATGTTAACATGTAGAAAGAAATTGAAATCAAGAAAGTCGTTTAGGACTATCAGCTCCAGCTGTTAAACACGATCTCATTGGTTAATACAGTTCTAAGTAAAGTAATAGCAACAAAACCAAGAAGGGCATTTGTCACTATTCTTATTAATTGAAAAAAAGGTTTCAAAAGTAAACAAGACTAAACAAAAGCTTGAAGTATTCAAAATAAAACAGCGTTGCAATTTCAATTTAAAAAATCTGATCATTTGCGTAGAGATTTTGAATATTTTCTGAAAAGAAATCTGTGTTTTTTTTGTCTCAATCAGATGTCTCATAGCTTAAAAAAATATTCTCGAGTGAATAAATTTTTTAAACAAGCAACCAAGTTCAACGGATATGAGAAGGAATCACAAACACTAGATTTAAACGAAATTTGATGCTCGTCATTTTCTCAATTATATTTAAATTTGTAGTTAAAATATCTTCAACCCAAATGATTATTTTCATCACAAAGTAAATTTCTTTGCATTATCTATGATATACAGGATGTACCAAAAGTTACTATACGAAAAAAACAATTGGAACATCTTCTTTATGGTTCTATAGAATGAACTGGTTTTTGTGCTGTTGACAGATGATACTTTCAAGTTTTTATTCATAGATTCGAAGTACTTAAATGTTCCTAGAAACTAGCACTTTTAGGTTCAATAGTCATTAAAGTCATTTTTATACTTTCGAAAAACAATTTGTCAGATTTTTCTTATAGTTTTTCAATTTTTTTTCATTATTATAGACCTTCAATAATCTAAGTCTCTTTCTCCTCCTGTATAGCCATTCATTTGGTACGCCTTAAAAAAATCAGACACTGAGTTAAAATCATGTGTATTAAACCTGAAACTACTGATTTGTAGTATTTAAGAACTGTGAATTTATGAATAGAAACTTGGAAGTGTTCTCTCTGACTAGTACAAAAGTCAGTTTATCCAATAGCGTCGCAAAGAAGATATTCGAATTTTCTTTTTGTTTAGTGACTTTTCGGACACCCTGTATATTTATCCAGATATACGTTTTTAACTTTGACTCTGTTATTGATGGATTTTCTAAATATAATCATCGTTTGTTTCTTTACAATATATCAATAACATACGAACACTCTCATCAATTCTGACCCATTTGTTATTAATTTGATCTATTGTTGATTTAGTACAAAGAGATTATTCTTTTTAAAGGGTTTAAGAAACTAAATCGAACTTTTCTATTCTTTGATGGTCAGTTTTACGGAAACTTTCCATTAACTAATGTTAGACTCTTGAAATTTTGACTATAAGAATTGAATATATAATTGTAATTATTAGTTGACTATTTTTTTTTTGAAAATTAATTACATATTCAATAATTGGTTTCAATAAGAGAAAATAATATTTGATCATTTAATACGAAATTTTCTTGTAATTGTGATAATTTACTAACCATGTGCTGTATGATCATCCTGATCAGTATTAATATCGTTTTGTGCGTTATTGACTAATTGAAATAAATAAAAAATAAAATTTAAAGATTTATATGAAAAAATTTCTGTTTTGAATAATATATTACGATGTCTGAGGATGAATGGTAACAGATTCATTGGAAAAATTTGTTATCAATACTTTATGTTTATAAATTACACTTGTCCCAGATTCTGGAATAAAAGTATCTAATGTATTTATTAAGATATAAAAATCCTAGGAGATGAAATCGATATAGCTAAGTAAGTTATTAAAAAATGCTTATTGATTGGTCTCAGTCATGAGAACAATGATTAATCAAGTTAAACTTTACATATCAGATAACTAATTGTGTTACAATCTTTCCCTATAAGAGAATTTTCTATTTCTAATTAAGATTATCATATTACTATCTACCTTATATAAAAACAGTTGATTAAGTTTCATAAGCAATGAAGTTATGTCGACTTTCTTTTTTTTTGAGAACTGAATTTTCAGATATTTTATAGGAAATGGTCCATTTATACGAACTATTTTAATTAGAGACAAGTCTTTAGCAGTAAGAAACTGATAAAAATATAAACCTTATCATCAAGTTTGTTCATATTTATGTAGAATTCATGCTTACTGATAAATACATTAGAAGTTTTTCATTGATTTTCAAATAAAATATGTACACTGTTGATGTTATGATGCGAAGCAACACTTGTCAATAAGGAACCCATTTTGAATAATAAAACAAGGAATATCAGTGTCCGACACGGGTCACTTTTTTTGTGACCCGACCCGACCCGACCCGAGCTCAGAAAAATTAGACCCGCCCCGGCCCGACCCGAGCTCTAAAAGTTTTTTGCGTAACCCGACCCGACCCGACCCGAGGTGAGGAATAGCTTTTGGCCAATAAAAGTGAGTTTTTTTTCAGACATTGACAATTTTCTCAGTAAATCGATACATATTCTATAGGTATTCGAAATAAAGAAATGGTTATCTCATCTAAAATTGCTGCTTTTCTTATGTGAAGTTCGGAATTCGTAAAACTTTTGTGACCCGACCCGAGCTCAAAAATGTTTTTCGTAACCCGACCCGAGCATGATGTGACCCGGCCCGACCTGACCCGAGGTCAAGTATGTTTTTCGTGACCCGACCTGACCCGACTCGTGTCGGACACTGATGGATATATTCATATTTTTTGAAAGGTAACTACATCAGCACTAATCCTCTTAATCTTTTTCTTAGAAGAAGGTTCCAAACATGCACAAAATATAGCAGCGAAAACGGGACCGATCAATTGACGACTTTTCCTTGTAAGGAAAAGACTTCAAGCCAACGTTCAATCATTGTACTTCCTAATGAATACTTTGTTACGATTGAAAAGTATTCCGATGCACCTAATTAATTATTTCTATTCTAAGAATATTTGTGTTACAAAGTGTTTCAAAATCTTATACTGTCCAACGAAAGAATAATCTATTAATTACAATGTCAATTTATAACTAAAAGTTGTATGACTAACAGAAATGTCCTTTTTTCTTAATATCATCAGTTCAGATTTCAGTTTCAAACATACAATTAAGTCCAACTTTTCCTTTTTTTTTTATTGGCCAGCTAATTTTGATGTTTTATTTCCGAATAACAAAATAAAAAGTATTCTAACTCTTGACTAATTTCAATGATCTAATCAATATTACATAATACTTCAGGAATATACAGTTCATTATTTTTATTTCAAATTTTTCATCGAAAGACTAAAGCTCAGTAAATGAAAGCAATCATTCATTTTATTGAATTGTATGCAACCTAACATCATCCGTAGTCAATACAGCTAGCTTATTTATGCCGAACAGAATAGCACGGTAGGGTTTTGGATGATATTTAATGGTTTTCTTTAGTTTTCCGTCGTTTGTAACCTGAAGCAAGCGTCCAGTCTCATAGTCAAAAATGAGCCATTCATTACAAGTCAGTAAACAACAACGAAATGCTAAATTTTGGATGCACCTAATATCAAGTTTCAGTGTCCAGATACGATCAAGCGTCTTTGCATATCTCAATTCAATGCGCACCGATTTCTTGGATTCGCTGATAACTATTAGAGATAGATTTTCGTCATTGTAAACAATATCAGTGATAGCTTCATCTTTGGCACATGTAAAAGGATATTTCCATTCTTTAATCAATTCGATTGCTGGAAGTAATTTGAATTTCATAATAGATGAACCCCATTCATTTGTACTTGCAAAGAGAACTGTATCAGAACATGTACACGATAGCCAGAGTCGTTCTTCACTTGTCTGCATATTATCAATTGACATTGTATTTTCGTTAATAAGATAGATATGATTTATTCCAAGCACAATGAATCGATCTAATGTTGATGACCAACACATGTCGTTGATTTTACCGTAAGACCATAACATTTGTTTGACTATGTTCATTTCTCTATCAAATAAACATAAATTTGGATATTGATGTACCAATAAGTATCGATCATTTCCAGTTAGCAATCGAGAACTTTCCTCTGGACGATGAATTGTTTTGTAGACAGGTGAAAGAGTTGATAGATCAAGTTCATGTTCAGTCACTTTTTCTATAGAAATCAATGTGTCATCTATTATTAATGGACGAGTATCGATTGTAAAACATGTTTGTTCAATTTTGTTCATATTTCTTTCCAGTCGACGAATGGTGAATGTCAATAAATCAATATCCTGACGAGTTGTTTCTTGTGCATTGATAAGTTCAGTTATTTTCAAATTTATTCGATTGAGTTCTTCTCGCTGCTGGCCAACTTTTTCATTAACAAGTTGATCAAGTTCTTGACATTTTTCTTCAAAAAAACAGTCAATCTTATTATGGCAATCTTCACGCCATTGTTCAAGTTTTTCACGACTATCCCCAATTGTTTTTTGAATATTTAGTGTTTTGAGACGATCACCAAGTGCATTAACTTCATCAGTTAAAGGATTGAGTTGAGAAACGAGCGAGGCATTGTGTTCAATTAAATGTTGTAAACAAAGATTTTGTTGACAACAATCACACAGACCACGTGATATACGAATACATTTGTTTATCGAACATGATTGAGACATTTGATGAAAATAATACAATTTTGATGTTATAGGGATAGATGCAGTAGGAGGAGAAAATGAAATTTGATCTTATTTCTCAATGAGAGAATGTTTGTTTGCTGAAGGAACGAAAAATGATTATTTTTGCATTTGTATAACAAGAGTTAAGGTTTTTCTTCCAAATTTAAATTCAATAAACAGATGTCGTAAGAATAATAACTTGACAAGAATAACTATGAATAGTTCAGCTGAAGGTGATTGTGGGCCCAAAAACAGGATATTTACTTTTTTTTAAAGTATGGTAGAAAGAGAAAAATCTGTTTTCATTATGTATAACACTGTAGACTTTGTGTGTATGTCGTATCGAAGTTATATCGGTCGGTGAAGTCATAATTTCGAGAAAAAAAATTGTAGTAGTCACGTTAAATCGTCTAAATCAGATAATCATATTATTTGAACAGTTTTCATAATATATATTTTATGCTAGTAAGCTTGTTTTTCTTGCTGCAAACGTCAGTTTTCATTTTGGTATAAAATATAAGACCGAAAATAAAGCACTTACATGCAAGACAGAACGAAGGCAAGATAGAGAATACCTCCCACACACTATGCTTTTCTTCTAATGCACTCAAAATATGTTCTATACTGCAAAAGATTCATCCTATTGTTTGGATACAAAAAATAAATTTAAAAAGTAAATCCTGATAATATCTCGCTAATGACGTTCCAAGATTGCAAGTTTCTCTTATTCATTAGTTAGAGAACTTAGAGTCCTCATCATAGATCTATAATTATACATACTATTAACAAAAAGTCATGTTTGATTTTTCTGAATAATTTCTTCTATGCTGAGTCATGGAAAGTGATACTAACGTTTTTAAAGTGAAAAATTAACTATAAATATATATTTGGTTGCAACTTAGTTGATAGCTTTTCCAGTTCTCTTCCCAACGATATATGATAAATTGTTGCCGTTCATTCGATGCATGACGAAAGAGAAGCACTGGCACAACGCATTTTGCAACTCCTACTGTGATTCTTCTGATAATTCCGTAAAAAAGTACGATAAATTATTTTAAAAAGTAAAACGTTCCTCAGGTCACGATATATTATGTATTAAAAAAGTATGTATTGAAAATGTAGAACCAGAAAAGATCGGTCTCGAAGTGGTTGCATCGATCAAATTATCCATACAAGACTTTCAATGATGTTGGTAAATTCGCGAACAATGAATGCGATCTTAGTGAACGTAAAGCGGTACGACGATTTCGAGTAGACCAGTCAACAATTTCCGGTAACCTTTGAAGATGAACATCAGTTGTTATGAGAAAACGTTGAAAAACTCCAGAAATAAATAGTGAACAGCAACGAATTTGAGCACGAAAAAATTGTGATAAAGTATATCGAAAATTGTCAAATGGGTATAACAAATTTTCAAGTTCCAAGAACTTTCTTTTTGTCGTGTTTGGTTGTTGGCTTTTCCTTCTTCACGAGTTCATTCTGAAAAAATATGTCTAGTACGGAATTTGTGGATCAGACGTTACTCTTTCCAACAAAAACATTATTGTGATTGCTTTAGAAGTCAGTCATATGGTCCTACGACGCTTTACATTTTTTTTGCAACTCATGTTATATACACATCCAACAATCTTACATATAATAATAATAGATTCTTTTCTTTAAAAAACCAAATATTCTACTTCTGGATGAAGAACCACTTTCAACTGAAGTATTCCTAGTTATTCTTGTACTATCACTATTCCTACGACATCTGTTTATAGAATTGAAAGCAGAAAAAACAACTTAACTTTCGTTATACGAACGCAAAAAGAAACCTTCTTTCGTTTCTCTAGTAAACAAACAATTCTTTTTCTTGAGAAAAAAATATAAAATTTTAACTTCTCTTCCGACAACAATCATCTCAAGAACATCAGAATTTTATTATTTTCATCAAATGTCTCAATCATGTTCGATAAAGAAATGCACTCGTACAGCACGTGGATTATGTGATTGTTGCCGACAAAATCTTTGTTTACAACATTTAAATGAGCATAATACTTTACTCATTTCTCAACTCCATCCTTTAACTGATGAAATTAATGCACTTGAAGTTCGTCTCAAAACGTTAAACATTCAAAAAATAATTGGTAATAGTCATGAAAAACTTGAACAATGGCGTCAAGAGTGTTATAAGAAAATTGATTGTATTTTTGAACAAAAATGTCAAGAACTTCATCAACTTGTTAATGAAAAAGTTGATCAACAACGTGAAGAACTCAAGCGAATCAATTTGAAAATAACTGAACTTATCAATGCACAAGAAACAACTCGTCAAGATATTGATTTATTGATATCAACTATTCGTCAGCTCAAAACAAATATGAACAAAATTGAACGAACATGTTTTACGATCGATACTCGTCCATTATTAACAGATGACATGCTCGTTGTTATTAATAAACCAACTGAACATGAACTTGATCTATCAACTCTTTCGCCTGCATACACAACGATTCATCGCACTGAAGAAAGTTTTCCATCACTAACTAACAATGATCGATATTTTTTGATACATCAACATCCAGATTTATGTTTATTTGATAGAGAAATGAATATAGTCAAACAAACATTATGGTCTTACGGTGCAATTCATGACATGTGTTGGTCATCAACATTAGATCGATTCATTGTACTTGGAAAAAATAATATCTATCTCATTGACGAAAATACAATGACAGTTGATAATGTACAGACAATTGAAGAACGATATTGGGGATCGTGTACATGTTCTGACACAGTTCTCTTTGCAAGCACAAATGAATATCCTTCATCTGTTTTGGAATTCACATTAATCCTAACAATCGAATTGATTAGAGAATGGAAATATCCTCTTACATGTATCAAAGATGAAGGTATTGCTGATACTGTTTACAATAACGGAAATCTAGCTCTAATGGTTATGAGTGAATCCAAAAAATCGGTGCGCATTGAATTGAGAAATGCAAATACATTCGATCCTATATGGTCACTTAAACTTGATATTAGGTGTGTCCAAAAAATAGCGTTTCGTTGTTGTTCACTCACTTTTAATGAATGGCTTATTATTGACTATGAAACTGGACGTCTGATTCAGATTACAAAAGATGGGAAAATGAAGAAAACAATTCAATATCATCCGACTCCCTGTCGGGCTATTCTGTTCGACTTTAATAAGCTGGCTGTATTGACTGTAGATGATGTTACGCTACATACAGTCCAAGAAAATGAATGACTACTTTTCATTTAATGTTTTGTTTTTGTTTTTCCAGGAAGAATACGAAATAAAACAATTAATCGCACTTTCTTGAAATATGGTGTAAGATTGATTTGATAATCTAGATCAGTTACATAATCTTAATAATATTTTATTAGAAAATGTGAAGAAGACAAGATACAAAATATTTGACAATGATATTTTCCTATAATTAAGATGAAGTTATTTGTTGATCAAATAATAAGTAAACGTTACAGATGCTGATTTGACTCATTCATCATTCACCGATGGCGAAAATAAAGTTCAACAATCATGAAAATATCTATGTACTCAGAAGTTTTTATCACAAAAGTAAATTTTATAAAATCTTAATTACATATTGATGCGTGTATAGAACCATTCCTAGTTGCAAGAGCTCATGCTGCAACTTCGTCATGAATGAATTTCATTAGGAAACAAAAATGTTCATAAATATTTTCTATTAGCAATATTCCATAACTAAGATTCAAAAATTTACTAGTTTAGAAAAAACAACGAAGACTGGTAAAAAAAATAAACTTAAACATAAAGATCACTTGAAGCAGCTAAGAGTAAATGAAATTTTTCAAATAATATTCCACAAAGATCATGAGTAGAATCTTTATGATCTTGAAATGATTTTATTGAAGAAATATCAGGATTTCGATCAAGATTTATTCTTTAACAAAAAAAACATTGGGTTTTATTTACTATTCTTCAATATTTTGTCGATAAGTAAGATTATGTTCACCAACGAATATCAAACAATTGTGATCTGTATCAAATAATAAATGATTTATTGTTCGAATATGTCTTGAAATCATTATTAAATGTTGACCATCATCAAAACAAATAACAAATTCAGATTATATATTTTAATATTAAAATTATAATTTTCCTTTATAAAGCTTTGTTTTCTTTATATTTTCAAGATCTTTGTCTACACATATAAAGAATTCAACTTGATGAACTTCCGTAAAAAAAGTTCAAACGCTTTGAACAAAGTGTTTTCAAGATATATTCCGTTTTCCATGGATAGTATTTATAAGAGGTCTTAATAGGTCGAGCTAGGCTGAAGAAAGCCGGATTAGCCCATAATTTTTCTCTTAAAAACTGTCCCATATGGGTCATTCATCTAATTGCATTGAAAAAATTTTTAACACATGAATGAGTAAGTATATTTCGAGTACCAGTGGTTGATGTATAAACAAATGTTCGGTAACATATCTAACAACTTGTAAAATCTTCAATCTTCTCGAATTCACCAGTATTTTATGATATTTATTAGTTCGAAAATCAGAAACTTTCTAACATAAAGATGTGATTGTTTTTTATCTTTAACAAGAGCATATATCGATGGTTATTGTTTCAAAAGAAATTTGATTCGTTCGGATGTACACTGTTTTCCATGTGATAATGAACGAGTACCGATAGTTGAAGAAAAAAGCTTTAACAAAAATTGATGGTTGAGAAGATTCATGAGAAATAAAATTAAAATTAGAAAAAATGGTCTATGACGATGTTGTAATTGTGTTTTTCTTTGTTTTGCTTTAATATAACATATTTGCTAGTCATTGCAATATTGTTTTAGCAAATGCAAGACAATTGCATGGGATTTTCGAAAAAAAAAATTTCCTTTTAGGATTTTTATTAGAACCCTATGTACTATTGAAAGGTGGCATCTGAAGAAGTTCTCTCGTAAGTATAACTTTTTTTATCTTTATTGATCAGGTAAATTTGATTTTTTATTTACAAAGAAGAAAATTAAAAATATTTCTTACAACAGTGACCTCGATAATTTAAAGAACTATAAATTACATTTCAGCAATATGCGGTAAATTATTTTTATTTCGAATTCTTCATCGAAAGAGTTAAGTTAAATATTAAACTAAAGCAGTCATGCATTTTATTGAATTGTATGTAGATTGATCCCTTGCATAGTTGATACAGCTAGTGTATTTGTGTCCAATAAAGTAGCACGACATGGAGTTGGTTGATATTTAACTGTTTTCTTCATTTTCCCATCTTTCGTAGTCTGAATGAGACGTCCAGTCTCATGATCGATAATGAGCCATTCATTACAAGGCAGTGAACAACAACGAAATGCTAATTTTTGAGCCCATTTAATATCAAGTCGAAATGTCCAGATGTGTTCGAGTGTCTTTGCATATCTCAGTTCCATACGCAACGATTTATCCAATACATTTACAATCACTAAAGCTAGACTTTCGTTATTGTAAGTAGTGCTAACAATAAATTCATCTTTGGTACATGTTCGAGGATGTTTCCATTCTCTAATCAATTCAATTGTTGGAAATAATGTAAATTCCATAATAGATGCTGCACGTCCATTTGTACATGCAAAGAGAACTGTATCAGAACATGTACATGATAGCCAATTTCGTTCTTCCATTGTATGCACATTATTAATTGACATTGTATTTTCATTAACAAGATAGATGTTATTTTTTCCAAGTACAATGAATCGATCTAATGTTGATGACCAACACATATCTTGAATTGCATCAAATGGCCATAGTACTTGCTTGACTATATTCATTTCTTTATCTAATAAACATAAATTTGGTTCTTGATGCATTAATAAGTATCGATCATTGGCAGTAAATGGTCGGAAACTTTCTTGAGCACGATGAATTGTTCTGTAAACAGGTGAAAGAGTTGATAGATCAAGTTCATCATCACTCGTTTTCTCTATAGAAATCAATGTGTCATCTATTATTAATGGACGAATATTAATTGTAAAACATGTTTGTTCAATTTTGTTCATATTTGTTTCAAGTTGACGAATACTTGATGTCAATCGATCGACATCTTGACGAGTTGTTTCTTGTGTATTGATAAGTTCAGGTATTTTTGACTGTATTCGATTAAGTTCTTCTCGTTGTTGGCTAACTTTTTCATTAACAAGTTGATCAAGTTCTTGACATTTTTGTTCAAAAAAAGAATCGATCTTCTTATAACAATCTTGACGCCATTGTTCAAGTTTTTCACGACTATTACCAATTGCTTTGTGACTATTTAATGTTTCAAGACGATCACTAAGTGTATCAATTTTATTAGTCAAAGAATTTAGTTGAGAAATGAGTAAAGCATTATGTTCATTTAAATGTTGTAAACAAAGATATTGTTGGCAACAATCACATAACCAACGTGATGTTCGCATACATTGTTCCATCGAACATGATTGAGGCATTTTTCCAAAATAATAATATTCTAATATTCTAAAAATAATTTTAATTAGAAGAGAAATTAAAATATATGATGTTAGTTCTCAAAAAAAAAAAAAAGAAAAAGTGTGTTCTTTTTCTGAAGGAATAAAAACGTATTATTTTCATATTCGTATAACGAAATTTTAGATTTCTTTTTTTTTTCAACTTCAAATTCAATAAACAGATATCCTAAGAATAGTTATTGTACAAGAGTAACTATGAATACTTCAACTGAAGATGATCGTTCGTCCGAAAATAGAATATGATAAAGACAAGGAATTTTTTTCAAATTATGCGTAACACTGAAGATTGCGTACACATATCGTATCGAAGTTACAACCTCGATAAAAAAAATTATTGAAATTACTTCAAATCAATTGAGTACTAAATAAATATGAACTAATTCATGATATTAAAAACAAAATATACACTTATAGTTAATTTTTCATTTTAAAAAACATTTATATCATTTTTTTTTACGAATATATATAAAAGAAATTATTCAGAAAAATCCTCAATTTCAGAAATTAAACGTTCAGTAACAAGTGAAATTGTACAATAAAAACTATTCTAACTATAAGAATCTCATCTAACCAGCGCACGTTGCATAAAAGTAACATACATAAAGAATATTTGATAAGTTTCGAGTCTTTTTTTCTTTGTATTTTTTAAATATTCTAAGGTGAATAAACATTGAGAATAAATTTTGAAGATTGTATCTAAGCGCAACCATCCAAATTTTATTCAGTAAACTACTATCATTAGTAAAAAGGTACATTATTGGAAAACATTTATTAAATATAAAAAATAATTTTAACTGATGTATTCTATTGAGTTGAATGTTAAACTGCGTAGTACAAGGATAAAAAAAATTAAACTAATAAGAAAAAACGAAAAATACATTTCAATATTTCCATAATAAATTTATTTTTTCTCCGCTTGTCTAAGTGGAAAACATTATTTTGAATATATGTACAACTCTCCTTTGACTCGTCGACAAAAATAAACAAAAGCTACTACGCATATGATTAGTTGAAAATATTTTTTAATGCAAATTCCGTTCCTGATAAATAGAAGACCGATATATCAGAGAAAACAAACATGTGGTTACGCTTCAGTCGTTCGTATCAATGAAAACAAGTATTGTTTTTTGTTTACGCAGTATTTCTTGTGCGCCGTTATTTTTTCATTGTATTATTGTTAAGCTAATTGTTCTCCTTTACACAATACTAAATACTAATATCTAATATTCTAAATTTATTCTTGATCATAGAATCTTCGATAACTTTCATCACTTATTCATGTCAAAACAAAAAACCAAGAACTTTATTGATTCTAAGAAAACTCGACCGTCAATTACATCAACTAAAGATTCTTCAATAAAACCTGTTCAGAAAAAAAAAACGTTTTCTTAACTGATCTTTCTGCGTTACTACGTAGTTTTTTTTTGCGAGCCTTGTCTGACTGAGTGTTGCACTCAAAACTTGTTATATAGTGCAATAGATAGATTCGAATGTTTGAATATAAACAATGAATCTCAAAAAAAAAACATCCTTATCACATCTCGGCGATCGTGTTCTAAGGTCGAATGTTGATTTTACTGATTTATCTACTACAGATAACTATTAAAATAAACTTTGGTTTTGGTCAATAATTTCTTCTAACATTTATCGTAAAAAAAATGATATAAGTGGTTTTGTAAGGGCATTTCCATAGAAACTGAACCACACGTACAAAAAATGATTTCTGACTTTCGATGAAATTTTCAGAGCTTGTTATAATCATTTTGATTAAAAACAAAACTTATAGTTAAAATTAAAAGCTCTATAAATCATAAAAATTTCATTGAAATCGGTGTACACATGGTTGAGATCTAATGGAAATAGGGCAAAACCAAAAAATTAACTATAAGTATATCTAGTTTAGTTTTAATTTCATGAATTATAATCAATATTTTTATTTTAGTATATAGTTGAATTGAATTAATGTGGACACAATTCTACGACAAAGTTATAAATTCGTCAAAATTGTTGACGATGTTACAACTTTGTCGACTAGTGTAACTTCACTACGATATATCTATATATATATATAGTTTTAATTTGTATACCTCATTATGATTTCTCTATGTCAACAAATGATGTTTTTATTGGATATGTGAAAGTTAAAATCTTGATGAATAGATGTCTTTTCGGAATAACTATGATAATGATAATCAATTGTATGGTTGTTATATAATATTATTAGAAGATTCGATTATATTTTAAACTAAAAAAAAAAAGATAAAAAAACCTATCATATTCATATAAGTGTAATATTTCCTTACTATTAAAATCAGTGTGATATACACTAAAACGTATGTCCACGTATGAGAAGCCAAATAAATACATTCATGGATGAATGCATTGTATTATTTAATAATATTGGGCGATTGTATGTATTGTCTTTTTTTTATTTTTTATTTTGCTATGATAAAAGAAGATATGAGTAGTGCGCCCCCCCTCGGTGTCGCCAAACTTTTCGGTCACGGTCGCGGTCACGAACATGACCTGCGATTGACGTGAATCCTGATCAAAGTTTCGATAAAGGCAAAAACAAATAACAATTATAAGATTATTAACCAAGGACACGAAAAGTATATTCTTAGTTAATTCGATTCTCTTCAATAGAATAGTAACATGTACATGTGTTTTCATTTAACTGTATTTGTAACAAAATATGTACTTTTGTTGTGTTTAATGCTTGTTAGAATATTTTTATTACAGGAAATATTGGAATGTAAGAAAATTTAAAATTTTCTCAATTCTAATTTCTCTTGTAACATTTATGTCTTGTTTATAAGAAAAAGATAAGAATGTAGCTAAAATGAAAATTTATGTATGATTTTTTTAAAATTTTATTCAATTAATTGTTTTTTTTTAAATGAGAAAATGTATTGCATTTTGATTTTTCAATCTTTACTTTTCTTGTATATGTGCATTTATGACTCAGCCGTTTGTTTACGAATGTAATGTGGTCGATTGATATATGTAACCATAGAACAATATAATATAAGTTTTGTTATTATTGTGTATAAATTGATGATAATATTATGTGAAATATTAGGAATATGCTATTTCATGAATATAGTTAATTAACACAATAAAGAATAATTCTTTGAATTATCATAATAGACACAGTATATGTGAATATTTTAGGGGAATATGATTTATGATCAGTAAGATAAATAAAATGATAAGTAAATGAAGTAATTACAAAACCAGTCAATTTAATGATTGATTAGTAAATTAGTTAAACTGTTAGTAGTAAATAAAATAAGTTTGTAAACAAATTTAAAAATTAGTAAATACAATTTATTAATAGTTGATTATATTAAAAGATCAGTATAAAAATTGAAATAGTTATAGAGTAAATTTGTTTCGTTCTTATTTTTCTTTCTCTTCAGCTATTCTACATATGTTCTTGTTGCTCTGACCTAGTTCTTTTAACTTATATATTTTATGAATAAAAAGAATCATTGTTGTAAGTCTTCTTATTGGTCATTATCTAAAACAAAATGAAAGAAGCTTCTCGACATCTTCCTTGATTTTTGTCTTTATCTATTTCCATGTATAAATATTTAGTGTATCTCAAATAAAAATAACATATTTCGCGTTTACAAAATTTTATGTATTTATATGTATGGAGGTGGAAAAAGAGCATGCAACAACTGGAAATAAAAGAAGTTTAAAAAAAAAGGAATCAAAATTTTGGGTTAAAAAAAGATGCATTTGATAGTGTAAGCGAAGTAGAAGCATCAATTAAAAATCAATGATCAAAGTATTACACAAACTATATAGAAGATGGGAGAAAAGTGTATTATAGATGCAAGAAAGCCAAACGTCGTAGTTCTCAATGTCCTGCAAGTATTTATCTACTAAACGGGGTATGTTATTAGTCAAAAAGTTAAAATAGTTTTTATCAAATTTGTTTTTTACTTTTGTTTTTCATTATGTTTTTATCGTAATCACGTAAAAAAAATCCGACATCTAAACCTATTTTAGGATTACACTCTATAAAAACACCATGATAAAAATAACTCAAAGCGAACGTGTGACCGATATTTTTTTCAACCTAACAAAAAAGGTAGAAAACAAATTTGGTAAATATATTTTAGCATGTTTTCTAATAACGCACTTTCATAATAATGATGTCAATTGAGTATAGTCAATTTTGGATGATAATTCAGACATTACAAATACATATATTCTATGTCTGTTCAACTTAATATATTTGAAAAATACAAAAAGAAAATATTCAAAATGGCTCGAAACCTATGAAACAAGCTTAATATATGTAATTTTCACAAAACAAAATGCGCAATAGTTAGATGAGCTTCTTAAAAATAATATAATTTTTATCGTATTTTTTTACATATTACTAAACGTTCGGTTTTTGAATTGAGTGTATTCCTAGAGACAACAATCATATTCCATTGCCTGAACTTTAATTTAAATGAAAGGATGCATTCAATTCAAAATTAAACTCCTTGAACTATTGGTAAATCGTAAAATTCGTATATTCCTACGATTTTATTTTTGTTAAAATTCCGACGAGCTTTTATGAGTTTTTTTATTGTTCGTCTGAGTGAGTTATAGCATAGGAAGTGACCTTTCCAATGTTGTATTGTAAGTTAAATTTGTTCTTGGTTTTTCTACAAACATATTGCTTTTCCTGAAATAGACAGAATAATGTTGTCGTTTATACTACATGGCTGTTTTGCAACAGTAAAAAATATTTTTGAAGTAATTATGAATTTCGGAGGCAATCACGCTTTTCTGTTATTGGAATGAGTAATGTCCGAGGTATAGATTTTGTACCAGACATATGTTCGGCACGATGTTGTTGAGGAAATAATGCCTAAAAGTAAACACTGCTAAAAAACATCTTGCAGCGTTTCTGCACTATGTAAATTTGGTATTTTTCAATGATTTTGGGAAACGTAGACCGCATTCTCTCAACGAAAAAAACAAAAATGTAGCCAACAAAAACTCCATCGCCTTAGCTTTGTTAAATTTTTGTTTTGGTTTTTTTCGCACTCTTCAGTCAAAAAAGATTTGAAAATGAAATTTTTCTAAAATCGAATCTGTTGCTAGGATTATGAGTTTTCGAGAACATCAGCCATCATGTCTAGAAACCATGCACGGACTCAATTCTTTTTGCATTATTTGTTCGAAATATTTGTAATTGAAGAAAGCGACACCGTAAACGGCCATAAACGATATAAAATGGTGAAAACTGGCATCTTTACGTCGTCGTTTTTTGTAAGCCTTTGAAAAGGTGAAAACAGTAGGAGAAACGATGATCTGTTGCTAGCGAAAACAAAAAATGGTCCGACAGGTTACAGCGAAATGCAGTGAAAATCAATGCAGTAATACGCCGTTTTATAGACACTTCGGGTCGTTGAAGATGTCATTTCCGACTGTTGGAATGATCGCATTGAGACGTCTAATCATTGAAACTTAGCCGAAAAAAGAATTATGATCAAACAAAGTTTGACATTTTTTCATCTCTATTGCAACTCATTTTATACACACAGTCTATAATGTTACACATGATGAAAATAGATTTCTTTTGTATTATATTCTTCAAAAAAATTCAATATTGAATTTTCGGACGAATAATCACCTGCAGTTTAAGTATCCATTCTTATCTTTGTAAAGTTATTACTCTTGCAGCACCGATTAATTGAATTCAAAGCTGAAAAAAAAACAACTTAACTTTCGTTATACGAATGCAGAAGCATTACTTTTTCGATTCTTCAGTAAACAAAAATTTTTTTGCTTGAGAAACAACATCAGATTTCATTTTCTCTTTCTATTGCAACTATATCTTGAACGTTGAAATTTGATTATTTTCATCAAATGTCTCAATCCTGTTTGATAAAGAAATGCACTCGTACATCACGTGGACTGTGTGATTGTTGTCAACAAAATCTTTGTTTACAACATTTAAATGAACATAATGCTTCACTCGTTTCTCAACTCAATCCTTTGATTGATGAAATTAATGGCCTTGGTGATTGTCTCAAAACACTAAATATTCAAAAAACAATTGGTAATAGTCGTCAAAAACTTGAACAATGGCGTCAAGATTGTTATAAGAAGATTGACTGTTTTTTTGAACAAAAATGTCAAGAACTTCATCAACTTGTTAATGAAAAAGTTGATCAACAACGAGAAGAACTCAAACGAATGCATTTGAAGATAACTGAACTCATGAATACACAAGAAACAACTCGTCAAGATATCAACTTATTGACATCAACTATTCGTCAGCTCGAAACAAATATAAACGAAATTAAACAAACATGTTTTACGCTCGATACTCGTCCATTATTAATAGATGACATGCACGTTGTTATTAATAAACCAACTGAACATGAACTTGATCTATCAACTCTTTCGCATGTTTACAAAACAATTCCTTGTTCCAAGGAAAGTTTTCGACCATTTACTAGCAATGATCGATACTTATTGATGCATCAAAAACCAAGTTTATGTTTATTTGATAGAGAAATGAACGTAGTCAAACAAACATTATGGTCTTATGGTGCAATCCACGACATGTGTTGGTCATCAACATTAAATGGATTCATTGTACTTGGAAAAAATAACATCTATTTCGTTAACGAAAATACAATGGCTGTTGATAATGTGCAGAGAATTGAAGAACGATATTGGGGATCGTGTACATGTTCTGACACAGTTCTCTTTGCAAGCACAAATGAATGGAGTTCATCTATTATAGAATTCAAACTATTTCCAGCGATTGAAATGATTAAAGAATGGAAATATCCTCTTACATGTAGCAAAGATGAAGCTATCGCTGATATCGTTTACAATAACGGAAATCTTGCTCTAATGGCTGTGAATAAAATCGAGAAATTGTTGCGACTTGAATTAAAATATGCAAAGACATTCGATCGCATCTGGACACTTCAACGTGATATTAGATGCGTCCAAAATTTAGCGTTTTGCTGTTGTTTACTCACTGTTAGTGAATGGCTCATTATTGACTATGAGACTGGACTCCTGTTGCAGATTACAAAAGATGGAAAAATTAAGAAAACAATTAAATATCATCCGACTCCCCACCGTGCTATTCTGTTCGACCAAAATCAGCTAGCTGTATCGATTGATAATGGCATAAACCTGCATACTATTCAATAAAAGGAATAATTGCTTTCGTTTAGTATTTTGCGTTACTTTTTCAGTGAAGAACTCGAGCTAAAAATAATTAGCCGAATTTCACTGAAATATTATTTAAGATTGATTTAACAATAGAGATTAGTTACATAATCTTTTTAATATGGTATCAAAGAATATGAAAGAAAAGAAAATACAAAATATCTAGCAAAGATATTTTTTTTAGAATTAAGATGAATTCATTTGTTAATCAAGTAATAAATGAGCCATTTGAACAAGTGCTAGTGCTAGCATAGCTGTTGATTCGTTTGATTCAACATTCATCGGTGACAACAAAAGAATTTAACAATCATGAAAATATTTATGCGTTCGTAAATTTTTATCCTTGGGGTAAATTTTAGAAAACGTTGATTACATATTGATCTTTGCATAGTTAGCCGTTCTGAGTTGCAAAAGTATGTGTCACAACTTAACTATTTGTTTCGCTTGAAAAAGTCCATGTAAAAGATAATGTTTTACAAAAAAAAGGCAAAATATTTTCTTCTCTTCTTCTGTATTTCTGCTGTTAATATTAATAATGAAACAATAAAAATTGTACCAGTATCTGTACCACAATAAATTGTTGTAGAAAATGATGATGCACATATCGAATGAATTTTAGTAGGAAATAAAAATATACATAAACATTTTCCGGTAACAACATCCCATATGTAGAACTCAAGAATTTTTTACTTTAGAAAAAAATTATGATTATGAAAACATCGTTGGAAACTAAAGCTCACTTGAAGCAGTTAAAAATAAATGAAATTTTCCCATTGATATTTAACAAAGAACATGAACTGAGTCTGTATAACCTTGAAATGATTTTCAGAATGATGTGGATCTCGTACATAGTTAGATCGAGGTCATAAGTGCTTATGAATGTATAAACCATAGAAGTATCACTGATTCAATAATAATTCATAAATATTAATACAGGACATCGAGTTCAAAGTTTTATCATATACCATAGATCTTGACTGCATGAACTTTAATTTAAATGAAAGGATACATTCAATTCAAAAACTGAACGCGTATAAACGTGTTAAACTTCTTGAACTAATGCGAAATCGTAAAATTCGCACATTTTTATGATTTTATTTTCGTTAAAATTTCAACGCGCTTTCATAAGCATTTTTATTGTTTGTCTGAGTGAGCTATAGCATAAGGAATGACCTTTCCAATGTTGTATTGTAAGTTAAATTTGCTCTTGGTTTTTCTACAAACATATTGCTTTTTTTGAAATAGACAGAATAATGTTGTCGTTTATACTACACGACTGTTTTACAACAGTAAAAAATATTTTTGAAGTATTTTTTCCGCTAAGTTTCAATGATTAGACGTCTCAATGCGATCATTCCAACAGTCGGAAACAACATCTTCAAAGACCCGAATTACCTATAATATGGCATATTACTGCATTAGTTTCCAATGTATTTCGTCGTAATTCATCAGCTCGTTTTTTCGCTAGCAGGCAATTATTCTTTCTCCTACTGTTTTCATCATTTTACAAGCTTTACATAAAACGGCGACGTCAAGAGTCCGGTTTTCGTTGTTTTATATCGTTTACTACCACTTACCGTGCCGTTTTTTTCGACCTGAGATATTTCGAAAAAATATTGCAGAAAGAATTGACTCCGTGCATGGCTTTTGCAGATGGTGACTGCTGTTCTTGGAAACGCATGGTTCGAGCAAAAGATTTCACTACAAAAAAAGACATTATTTTTCAAATCTTTTTTTGACTGAAGAGTCTGAACTGGATCTAAAAAATTTGAAAGATCTCAGACGATATAGTTTTTGATCAGCTATATTTTTCTATATTTTTTGATAAAGTCTGATTCACGTAGTCCAAAACTATCAAAAAAAAAATCAAATTTTCAAGTTGCAAGAGCTCTTGTAGAGAAGTTTGACTTTTGGATTCTTCTCCTTCATAAGTTCATTCTGAAAAGGTATGTCCGGTGCGAAATTTGTAGCTCGAACATTGCTCTTTACAACAACAGAAAAATGTGATTGTCTTAAAAATCCATAATATAGTCAAACGAAGTTTGATATTTTTTTCATCTCTTTTGCAGCTCATTTTATACACACAGTCTACAATGTCACACATGATGAAAATAGGTTTCTTTTGTATTATATTCTTCAAAAATATTCAATATTCAGTTTTTCGACTAATAATCACATGCAATTTAAGGTTCCCTCAAAAATCGATCTCAGTCCAGGAACATTCAAATGACATGAAATTTTTAGGATATGTTGGGGCTATTGTGAAAAAGCTATAGTGAAATTTTCAGTCCGATATCGTGATCTTTGAGAGAGATGTTGTCAAACAACGGTCAAAAAGAGCGAATTTGACAACTCAAATTTCTCACTCCAGGTTGATGTGATTGTCACATATTGAAGTAAATACGTAAAAATTCAAGATCAATAACTTGTTTATTGACTTGAAAGTACAGAAAACGAATAACAAGTCAGATGAAAGAAACGAACAAGAATAACAAGATTATAACTATTTTGTTACTAACTTGAAACTGATTTTTCAACGATCTTTTTCAAAGAAAACATATATATATATCTCGTAATGGCGCATACAACAAAGTAGAAGGACGGAAAGAAAACAATAGAAATATACGCAAATGAAGATGAGTTATTTCCAAAACGAAATAAGTATATACATTACGTAATAGACAATATTATTACATGATATAAAATAAAGTCAAGGTCCAATATAATGTTTTTTTTGACATTGATCAAAAATAACGAATACAAGAGAAATAAAAAGAAGAAACAGAAAATAACAATAGTGAATCTCACTACATGACAGTGATGTATTTTAATTTTCTTTTTGGTTTGAAAGAGCATGTCAAGATATAGGACACCACAGAGTCCTTTTTTCAAATTCTTACTTTTTAAGCGGAAGAAGATATCACAAGGTCAATGACTTTAAAAAATCCTAAAAAATGACGGTTTTCTATAGAGATGTTTTCTTATATTATTATAAACAAGCTTATTTTAAAAAAAGAACTCTGCAGCACTCTGCGTCTTGACGTGCTCTTTCTAAAAAAAATTTCAATACATCACATGGATCTGGATTGAGAAATTTGGGTTGCCTCTTCGACATACGTATCATGAACTGAGAAAAACCGAAAACGGGAGAGGAGGGGGGAGGGAAGGTCGGTGCCGAGTAAAAAATTTTTGTCGTTTATGAGAGATCAGATCACGGGCTATCTTTTCCTGCATTTGCCTTAATTTCGATCATTCTGAAGAAAACTGACGTTTTTTGAGGGGGAGACTTAAGTATTCATTCTTCTCCTTGTAAAGTCATTACTCTTGCAGCACCGATTAATTGAATTCAAAGCTGAAAAAAAAACAACTTAACTTTCGTTATACGAATGCAGAAGCAATACTTTTTCGATTCTTCAGTAAACAAAAATTTTTTTGCTTGAGAAACAACATCAAATTTCATTTTCTCTTTCTATTGCAACTATATCTTGAACGTTGAAATTTGATTATTTTCATCAAATGTCTCAATCATGTTCGATAAAGAAATGCATTCGTACATCACGTGGACTGTGTGATTGTTGTCAACAAAATCTTTGTTTACAACATTTAAATGAACATAATGCCTCACTCGTTTCTCAACTCAATCCTTTGATTGATGAAATTAATGCACTTAGTGATTGTCTCAAAACACTAAATATTCAAAAAACAATTGCGAATAGTCGTGAAAAACTTGAACAATGGCGTGAAGATTGCCATAATAAGATTGACTGTTTTTTTGAAGAAAAATGTCAAGAACTTGATCAACTTATTAATGAAAAAGTTGATCAACAACGAGAAGAACTCAAACGAATGCATTTGAAGATGACTGAACTCATGAATACACAAGAAACAACTCGTCAAGATATCGATCTATTGAAATCAACTATTCGTCAACTTGAAAGAAATATGAACAACATTGAACAAAAATGTTTTACAATCAATACTCGCCCATTAATAATTGATGAAACGTTCGTTTTTATTAAGAAAACGACTGAACAAGAGCTTGATCTATCAACTCTTTCGCCTGTATGCAGAAAAATTACTAGTCCTGAAGGCACTTTTGGATCACTAACTAGCAATGATCAACATTTATTGATACATCAAGAGCCATATTTATGTTTATTTGATCAAGACATGAATATTATCAGACAAACATTATGGCCTTACGATGCAATTCGTGACATGTGCTGGTCGTCAAGATTAGATCGATTCATTGTACTTGAAAAAAATAATATCTATCTCATTAATGAAAATACAATGTCAATTGACAATGTGCACACAATTGAAGAACGGGAATGGTTATCATGTACATGTTCTGACACAGTTTTATTTGCAAGCACCGCTGAATGGGGTTCATCTATTATGGAATTCACATTACTCTCGACGATCAAATTGATTAAAGAATGGAAATGTCCTCTTACATGTACCAAAGATGAAGCTATCAATAGTATCGTTTACAATCACGAAAATCTCGCTCTGATGATTATGAATAAATCCAAGAAATCACTACGCATTGAATTGAGATATGCAAAGACGCTTAATCGCATTTGGTTACTTCAACTTGATATTAGATGGGTCCAAAATAAAGCATTTCGATGTTGTTCACTTTCTTGTAATGAATGGCTCGTTGTTGACTACGAGACTGGACGCCTATTACAGATTACAAAAGATGGAAAAATAAAGAAAACAATTCAATATCATCCGATTCCTTACTGTGCTACTTTGTTTGACCTAAATAAGCTAGCTGTATCAACTGTGAATGGCGTAAACCTGCACACAACTTAATAAAATACTTCACTGCTTTCATTTAGTGATTTGCTTTACTTTTCCCATGAAGAACACGAAATAAAACAAATAACCGCACTTTCCTGAAATATTATTTAAGATAGATTTGATAATTGAAATTAATCGTATTACCTTCATTTGTTGCTCAAGTAATAAATAAGCCATTTGAACAAATGTTTGTGCTACCATAGCTGTTGAATCGTCTGATTCACCGCTCATTGGTGGCTAGAAAAAAATGAAACTTTCATGAAAATATCTGTGCATTCATAAATTTTTATCCTTGGGATGAATTTTACAAAATGTTGATTACATATTGATCTTTGCATAGTTAGCCGTTTCGAGTTGCAAGAGTATGTATTATAACTTCACTTTTTGTTGCATATGAAAAATTCTATTTCAAACAAAATCTTTTCACAAAAAAAAAACAAAATATTTATTTCTTCTTATTTACTTCTGTTGTTAATGTTCGGAATGAAACAATGAAAATTGAACCAATATCTATACTACAATAAATTGTTGTAGAAAGTGAAGATGTACATATCTAATGAATTTTAGTAGGAAATAAAAATATAAATAAACATTTTCTGGTAATAACATCCCATATTTAAAATTCAAGGGCTTATCACTTTAGAAAAAACCGAGGATTACGAAAACATAGTCGGAAACTAAGATCACTTGAAGCAGTTAAAATTAAATGAAATTTTCCAATTGATATTTGATAAAGATTATGAATTGGACCTGTATGATCTTGAAATGGATGTAAATCAACGAAATTCTACCCGACTATTTAATCGTCAAACATAAAATGAAGGACGACCGATAGCAGTAGCATAGACATGATTAGTGACGGAATTAATTGGAAGAGCGTAAAATTAAAAGTGATTAGATAATATTCGAATAACTATCACTATTTTGAGGGTGAGGGCATCATATTCAAATATTATGTAATTACTTTTCATTCTGCACTCTTCTGGCTGACTCCATCACTTGATATGATCACGAGAACATAGGAGACCATGATATGTAACGAGTGTATCGCATTTAAATGTAAGAAGAACATTGACACAAAGTTACTTCATAATCGTGTTCATCTTGTTTACAGTTACATAGAGGTCATGAGTACTTATAAACATATAAATGATAGACATATCACTGATTCGATAATAATACATGAATGGTAAGAGTTATCGAGTGCTAAGTTTTACTCTGTTATAGTTCTTTACGTAAACTATAATACTGTATGCTTTTCGAACTTCAAAAATACGCTCCAATTGGGACATGCTTAGGCGTAGTGTCCTCAGAAAATGATGTTATGTCTTTTGGACTAGTCTTTACTTTGCTATGGTGATAAAACTATAGTGGAAGTCAAAACCAATGCCATATTCGGAAGGAGCATTGAAAATCGATTCATTTCTTACGTTATAAATATTTCTGAGACTGTTTTCAATCAAAAAATTAATCCCAAGTCCTCTCTCCGCGGCCGTAGAAGACATGATGTCCGTCAAAGTAGTATTTTTATCATTTAGACCTCTACTATTTGACATCGATAGACATTCTGGAAGTTCGGATCCTTTGTTCAAGTGAAAATAATTGCGTTTTCGAGACACCCAATTTTGTGCGCTGAATGCGAATCTCAATCCAATTTTTTGATTTTGACAGAGATTGGATAACGTGTACAAGTAGGACTAGTAATCAATAAGAAGACAGGCCATGTTGAGGTCAATGCTAACTCAGTTTTCAAGTTATTTACATTGAAAAAATTAAAATAAAAAGATGCATCTGGAGGAGATGTATGTCCGATTAAAAAAGAGCTATGGTATCATTTGTTTAATGAAAGAGAAATCAGAAATACTACTGCATTAGAACTGTGATTTTTCGAATTTTCGACAGGTTTTGAGGTGGAGCGTTTAGTTTGCTTTGTATGTTGCTCATTGATATAGAAACATTATACATTTGACCAACTTTCTAAAATTTAACCACTCAATCACAAAAATGATCAATCCGTATAAATTTAAAAAAAGACAAAAAGAAATCGTATTTTCCCACTTTTTTTGAAAATCATGATTTTTCAACTAAAATATCCTAGCCAAGGCTTGATGAAGAACAGTTTAATTTTCTACGAATTTATAGGTTATCAAGTGCTGAACACAATGGTCAAGAATCGTCTTGATTCGACACTTTATTACTTTAAATAGATAGTTTTTACAAATGGATCACAAATAACCTAGCAAGGGGCAAAGATTTAAAAGCTGCACGACTGACAGAAAGGTTATTTTTTTCTTAACGTCATGATCTAAGATTTATATTTTACATAGTCATGTAAGGAAAAGTTTTTCTATTTCTATTGGTGGACTAATACTGATATTTTATTTGCATATTAGGAAATAAAAAGATATTGTAACTTGACTTATTTCGATTATTAAATCAACATTAAACAATATTACAGTAAAATGCAATTAATTGTTTTTAATTCGAGTAGTTCATCGACAAACTAAAGCAAAAAACTAATCGAAAGCAGTCATGCATTTTATTGAATGGTATGCAGGTTTACGTGACTTAGAGTTAATACAGCTATCTTGTTTAGATCGAACAGAGTAGCACGATAAGGAGGCGGATCATATTGAATTGTTTTCCTTATTTTTCCGTCTTCTGTAACTTGTAGCAGATATCCAGTCTCATAGTCGACAATGAGCCATTCATTACAAGTCAGTGAACAGCAGCCAAATGCTATATATTGAATGCACTTAATATTAAGTTGAAGTGTCCAGATGCGATCGAATGTTTCTGCATATCTCAATTCAATGCGTACCGATTTCTTGGATAAATTCATAACTATTAGAGCAAGATTTCCGTTATTGTAAACAATATCGCAGATAGTTTCATCTTTGGCACATGTAAGAGGATATTTCCATTCTCTAATCAATTCAATTGCTGGGAACAGTGTAAACTCCATAATAGATGAAGCACGTTCATTTGTACTTACAAAGAGAATTGCATCAGAACATGTACAAGATATTAAGTCTCGTTCTCCAATTCTCTGCACATTATCAATTGACATTGTATTTTCGTCAATGAGAAAGATGTCATTTTCTTCAAGCACAATGAATCGACCTAATGTTGATGACCAACACATGTCTTGAATTTCCCCGTAAGACCATTTTGTTTGTTTGACGATGTTCATTTCTCTATCAAATAAGCGTAAATTTGGATACTGATGTATTAATAAGTATCGATCATTCGCAGTTAATAATCGAAAACTTCCATCAGAGCGATCAATTGTTTTGTAGACAGACGAAAGAGTTGATATATCAAGTTCATGATCAGTCGTTCTTTCAATCGAAACGAGCGTGTCATCTATTAATAATGGACGAGTGGTGATTGTTAAACCTTTTTGTTCGATATTGTTTATATTTCTTTCAAGTTGACGAATACTTGATGTCAATAAATCGATATGTTGACGAGTTGTTTCTTGTATGTGGATGAGTTCAGTTATCTTCAAATGTGTTCGATTGAGCACTGTTCGTTGTTGATCAACTATTTCATTAACAAGTTGATCAAGTTCTTGACATTTTTGTTCAAAAAAACAATCAATCTTCTTATAACACTCTTGACGCCATTGTTCAAGTTTTTCACGGCTACTGTCAATAGTTTTTTGAATATTTAGTGTTTCGAGACAATATCCAAGTACATTAATTTCATCAGTTAAAGGATCCAGTTGAGAAATAAGTAAAGCATTATGTTCATTTAAATGTTGTAAACAAAGATTTTGCTGGCAACAATCACACAGTCCACGTGATGTCCGAGTGCATTTCTCGATCGAACATGATTGAGACATTTGATAGAAATAATCAGATTCGAATGTTCTAGAAATAGTTACAATAGGAAGAGACAATGAAATATGATGTTATTTTCGGAGAAAAAAAGGCTCGTTCACTGAACAAAAGAAAAAAAAAAGATGGTTTTTCCATTCATATAACGTAGGTTAAGATTTGAATTCAATAAACAGATCTCGTACGAATAGAGACTTTATAAAGATAAGTATGATTACTTAAGCTGAAGAGGACTTTTCTTCCGAAAATAGAATATTCATTTTTGGCTTGAAAATATGAGAAAAAAAAAGGATCTGCCTTTATTATAGGTAACATTGTAGACTGTACCTATACTTTTGACCGCGGGTACTTCAAATCAAATAAATACGCAAGAAATATCAATTAACTCATGATATTAAAAACAAGGTGTATGCTTATAGTTTATTTTCCATTTTAAAAATAATTATATCATTTTTTTTTACAAATAAACATAAAAAACGGATGTGTTTCGTATTTTGTCGATATCTCACGAATGGCTGCATGGTTTGGACTCGGAAATATCTCATTAGATAAAAACCAATATAGAGTACAAACTGATTTTATTAAATGACCTCGGATGGATATATGATTAGCTTCCCATTAATGGTATTGATGAAAATACTATTTAACGAGGTTGACTCAAAACTTTAGCGGTAGCAACAACGTTGGGAATTCTGTAGGGCCATGGTTGTAGAGACAATGATGTTCTATCGAATACACTATACAACCATATCGAACTATTCGGCTTTTTGGAAATTTGTATACCTCGTTGTGATTTCCCTATTTCAATTAATGATGATTTTATTGAATATTAAGAAACTAAATGTTGAAGAATAGATATTTTTTCGGCATAACTACGATAACGATAATCAATTGTTTTGATTGTTCAATTGAATTTTAAGCCAAAAAGAAGATAAAATAATTATCATATTCTAATAAATATACTTTTTACCATCCGATTCAGTATGATATGCAGTAAAATGTATGTGAAGCTGAAAGAAAAAGGAAATCAATGCATGGATGAACACATCGTATCAATTAACGAACATATAGTGAGTATGTATTATTTCTTTTTTTTTCTGTTCTGTTTTGCTATAGAAAAAGGAGATATGAGTAATCATAGTTACACTTGTACTTTTTTTTTCTATGTCATGTGATTATGTGAATCATTCGATCGAGAGATTACCTTGGATGGACATTTAAAAGTTTATTTTGTATATAACTAAATTTTTATTATATGATATACTTTATATAAATATTTGCATATCAAGACTGATTAGAGTTTGTTTTTCTTGTAGCAACAAAGTAAAAAAATTTTACTTGAAAAATTACAATAGACAAAACATAAATAAAAATGCGAGATAATTAGATTTCTTAACTTTTTCAAAAGAAAATATCATATTTCAAAATATATATCAATCTCATGTGTTCGTTAAGCATTGATTATATCATTGCAATGAATTCTATAAATAAGAGATTGAATTATGCTAGTAATATGTTTTTGTACTCCATACAACCTAGGTTTTAAAAAAATAAATGTGTGAAGTTAAGATTAAAATAATGTCAAGATATTCATCATCCATTTCATCAGAGCACAACAATTTTATTAAAGTGAAATATAAAAGTTTACGGAAAACAGTGAGGAAAAGATATCGATTTTCGCTATTTCATATCATTTACGGTTTGTTTTTCTTCGATCAGGAATATTTCGCACAAATCATGCAAAAAGAATTGAGTTCATGTTTCGTTTCTTGAGATGATGGCTGATGTTCTTGAAAACTCATAGTTCTAACAAAGGACTCCAGTTTAGAAAGATTACATTTTTCAAATCTTATTGATTGAAGAGTTCGGTATGAATCTAAAATAATTTAATCAAGCGGAAACGATAGAGTTTTTCATGAGCTATATTTTTTTAATTTTTTGATAAAACTTGGTCTACGTAGCCAAAAATTTTAAAAAAATATCGACTTCCGAAATTGCAAGAGCTTTTTGAGAGGTGTTTGACTTTCGGTTTCTTCTCCTTCATAAATTCGTTCTGGAAAAATATTTTTGATACAAAATTTCTAATTCGGACATTATTGTTTTCAACAACAAGAAAAAGTGATTGCTTTAGTAGTCCTTACACACTGATTCTTTTCCTTTCATCATATTCTCCAAAAAACAAATTAATATTCTATTTTTTGATAAGTACCTCCAGTTGAAGTATTCATTATTATTCTTGTAAACTCATTACTTTTACGATATCTATTTAGTAAATTTAAAGCAGAAAAAAAAACAACTTAACATTCATTATACGAATGCAAAAATCAATGAGTTTTTCGTTTCTTCAGCAAACAAATAATTTTTCTCTTGAGAAATAACATTACATTTCATTTTCTCTTAATACAACAACTATATGTAAAACAGTAAAAATTGTTTAGTTTCATCAAATGTCTCAATCATGTTCGATAAAGAAATGCATTCGTACATCACGTGGACTGTGTGATTGTTGCCAGCAAAATCTTTGTTTACAACATTTAAATGAACATAATGCTTCACTTATTTCTCAACTCAATCCTTTGACTGATGAAATTAATGCACTTGGTGATCGTCTCAAAACACTAAGTATTCACAAAGCAATTGCGGATAGTCGTGAAAAACTTGAACAATGGCGTGAAGATTGTTATAAGAAGATTGATTGTTTTTTCGAACAAAAATGTCAAGAACTTGATCATCTTATTGATGAAAAAGTTGGCAAACAACGAGAAGAACTCAAACGAATACAGTTGAAGATAACTGAACTGATCAATACACAAGAAACAACTCGTCAAGATATCGACTTATTGACATCAACTATTCGTGAACTTGAAAGAAATATGAACAACATTGAAGAAGCATGTTTTACGGTCGATACTCGTCCATTATTAATAGATGACACGCACGTTTCGATTGGAAGAACGACTGACCATGAACTTGATCAATCAACTCTTTGGTCTGTCTGTAGAACAATTGCTAGCCCTAAAGGCAGTTTTGCATCGCTAAGTAGCAATGATCGACACTTGTTGAAACATCAAGAACCAAATTTATGTTTATTTGATAGAGAAATGAACATCGTCAAACAAACATTATGGTCTTACGGTACAATTCATGACATGTGTTGGTCATCAATATTAGATCGATTCATTGTACTTGGAAAAAATAATATTTATCTCATTAACGAAAATACAATGTCAATTGATAATGTGCAGAGAATTGAAGGACGAAACTGGGGATCGTGTACATGTTCTGACATAGTTCTTTTTGCATCCATAATTGAACGTGCTTCATCTATTATGGAATTCACATTAGTCCCAGCAATTGAATTAATTAAAGAATGGAAATATCCTCATACATGTACCAACGATGAATTTATCACTGATATTGTTTACAACAACGGACATCTTGCTCTGATAGTTATGAATAAACCTGAGAAATCGGTGCTCATTGATTTAAGAAATGCCAAGACACTCAGTCGCATTTGGACATTTCAACCTGATATTAGATGGGTCCAAAATAAAATATTTCGTTGTTGTTCACTCACTTGTAATGAATGGCTCATGGTCGACTATGAGACTGGACGTCTGCTGCAGATCACAAAAGATGGGAAAATCAAGAAAACAATTAAATATCATCCGGCTCCCTACCGTGCCATTCTATTCGGTTTAAATAAACTAGCTGCATCGACTATGACTGATGTAAGACTACATGCAATTCAATAAAACGAATGAATACTTTCATATAGTGTTTTGCTTAACTTTTTTTTTATTTCCGCGTTCATAAATTTTGACCATAGGAATAAATTTTATAAAATCCTAATAACATATTGGTCCTTGCATATAATCATTCCGAGTTGAAATAGTGTGTGCTACAAGTTCAGCGTTTGTTTCATTAGAAAAGGTCTATTTCAAACAAAATCTTTTACAAAAAAAGTAAAATACTTATTTTTTTTCATTTACTTATTTTGCTAACGTTCGGAATGAAACAACAAAAATTGTATCTATATCTTTACCACCATAAATTGTCGTAGAAAATAATGATGCACATATTAAATGAATTTCATTAGGAAATAAAAATGCATATAAACGTTTTCCGATAATAAAAATTCAAAATTTATTACTATAGAGAAGAACAAAAACTATTGAAACATACTAGAACACTACGATAATTTGAAACAGTTAAAAGTAAATGAAATTTTTCAATTGATATTTGACAAAGATCATGAATCGGATCTCTATGACCTTGCAATAATTTTATTGGAGAAATATCCAGATTTCGATCACGGTATATTCTTTAATAGAAAACAAAAAATTTGAATTTTATTTTTACTCTTCAACATTTCATTGATGAATAAGATTATCTTCAGCAACGAGAACATAAAAGACCATGATATGCAACAGATGTATCACATTTAAATGTAAGATGAACACTAACATAAAATTATTTAAAAATGATGTCTGTGTCGTTTGCAGTTAAATCAAGGTCATGAGTACCTATGAATGTATAAACCATAGAAATATCACTACGACAAGCTTTACCTGTAAACAATAGTAGAAAAAATCCTTCGATTTCAACGAGAGTCATAAATGAGTCCTTTTTTTTTTGAATTGGTAAAACTTAGTTTTTTTTCTGATCAAATAAAAATTGAGCTAATTATCAACACAATTGAAAGGCACTCATGAATTCTGGCTTACTCGCCATCATTTCAATCTATTGTTGATTTAATACAAAGAGATTATTATTTTCAAAGGGTTTGACAAAATAAATCGAGCTTTTCTATTGTCAGATACACAGTTTTACTGAAAAACTTTCTTGGTTATAAATCTGTTACATATTCAATAATTAGTTTCAATACAAGAAAATAAAATTTGATCATTTAATACAAAGTTTTCTTGTATTTGTATTAATTTATTAACTATTTGTTGTATAATCCTCTTTATCAGTATGAATCTCATTTTATGCATAATTCACTTATTAGGAAAAATGCAAAAAGAAAAAAACGTTAATTTCTTTTCAGAAACAAAGTTCTCCCGTGGACAAAAATAAGTTTCTTTTAGTCTTTTCTCTTGTATTATCGTATAAATATTTGCATGTCATTGTATACGTCAATCATATTTACATACACATATTATGTTTTATTTGCATATTCATTTATTCTCTTCTGTATTTATTTCAAAATAACACAAATTAGTGATATTGAGAGAACAAAAACAATAATGCAACAACGAAAAAAATGTTATTTAACCATTTTTGGTTTTAGAGTGTAGGTGTATGTCTAAATATTTCTTTTTGTTTTCAAAATCGATTGTTTTCTGTAGTCGACTATCTTCATAAATTGTCGCCCACACTATTATCAATAATCGATGATAATGCAGCTCTGAACCAAGGTAACAATCTCACTCAAAGATTTTCTCGTTCGACTATTCGAACATTGCATGTACACAGTACTAATCTCGTTATTATAATATAGAATAATTCCAGGTGCAATGGATATGTATATGGCTAAATTGGACAATTGAGCGAGAACTTTGAATGAGATTACTGCCCCTCATTTCAGAGCTGCGTCATCATCGATGATTGGTAATAGTGTGGGTGATCATTTATAAAGGTTATCGACTATAGGAAACAATCGATTTTGAAAACAAAAAGAAACATGTAGGCATACACCGACACTCTAAAACCAAAAATGGTTAAATAACATTTTTTTCGTTGTTGCATTATTGTTTTTGTTCTCTCAATATCACTAATTTGTGTCATTTTGAAATAAATACAGAAGAGAATAAATGAATATGTAAATAAAACATAATATGTGCATGTAAATACGATTGACTTATACAATGACATACAAACGTATATACAATAATACAAAAGAAAAGAAAAAAAAGAAACTTCTTCTTGTCCGTGAGAAATTTCAATGTTGTCTGAGAATATTTTGACCGTCGACTGACTCCTAGACATGTATTAATAAATGTAAAGTTTCTTTTAATATGTACGTTATTATCATATTTATATTAGCAATAGATTTCAAATCAACATTCAATCATTTAACGTTCTATAAAATACTTTGTTATGGTCGAAAAAGTATTCCAACACACCTAATTGATTATTTTTATTTCGAATATATATTTGTTCTACAGTTTTTTTTGTCAGAATTTTCTACTGTTCATTGAAAAGACAAATTATTAAGTAGTTATCACGTGAATTTATATCAAAAGAAAATAAGGCGCTGGAAATGCATGATTAAAACAGAATATTTTTTTTATATATGATTAGATAGAACGTGATGACCTGATCAAGAATATAAATGTTTTCATTTTTTTGGAATGAGTTTTTAGAGAAAAAATTCCACTTTGTTACGATGACTCACTATTTTTAAAAAGTAGATTAATTTCTCGTAGCTCACAAATTGTCAATTATTTTGTTTTCTTTAAATTCAAAAGTGCTTGTTTCAGATTCATCATGAAAAACTGAATGTAGAGAAGTTACTTATAAATGACTTTTCTACATGCAGTTTTTCATGCTGAATCTGAAACAAACACTTTTGACTTTGAAGGAAAGAAAAAAATTAACAATTTGTGGATCACGAGAAATTTGTCTACTTTTCAGAAAAAATGAGTCATCGTAAAAAAAGTGAAATTTTTTCTCTAAAAACTCATTCCAATATTCTACTTTAATTTTACATATCTGATATTTAACGTAGATATGAAAATGCTTCGATTCAAATTAATTCGACTATAACCAAAAAATAAATAGAAGAATGTGTACAACAAGTATTTCTCGTAAATTCTAGCAGAACTCATATCAGTAGCATGAATAGAATTCTGTTCGAAAGTGATGTCGGTAATAACGTGCATATTTTCTCAATAGCTCAATAATTTACTTCATCTGGTGGATTTGAAAAGATTGCAGAGAATTGATGAGATATTTTCATCTTAGTTGTTAGGGAGAATATACCTTTAAAACTTGAACAGAATTGATCCATCTATAATTTCTCAGAAGAACAATTTATCAAAGTCTACTCAACTTTACATATACAGAAATAAGACGTAATGAAATGAATATCCTAATGAATATGAAAAATTCTGGATCCATTATTTCTTGTTATTATTAAAAGTTATATGCAAAAACATTCAACTAAATATAACTTCGTCTATCTTTATTGGTCAAGTAAATTTGATCCTTTATTTGCAAAGAAGAAAATTAAAAAAAACATATTCAAACCAGAACGACCTTGTTCATTTAATCAACTATAAATTACATTTCAGCAATATGTGATTAATTGTTTTAAAGTCAAATTTCTCGTAGAAAAAGTAAAGCAAAAGACTAAATCCAAATGATCATTTATTTTAGTGTATTGTATGCAGATTTATTTCATCGGTAGTCGATATTGCTAGTATATTTGTATCGAACAGCATAGCACGACAGGGAGTCGGATGATATTGAATTGTTTTCTTTACTTTTCCATCTCTTGAAATCTGAATTAGACGTCCAGATTCATAGTCGACAACGAGCCATTCATTACCAGGAAGTGAACAACATCGAAATGCTAGTTTTTGAACCCAATTAATATTAAATTGAAATAACCAGACGGAATCGAACGTCTTTGCATATTTCAATTCAAGACGTAGTGATTTATTCAACACATTTACAATCATCAAAGCTAAATTTCCATTATTGTAAACAGTACTAACAATAAATTCATCTTTGCTGCATGTCAGAGGATGTTTCCATTCTCTAATCAACTCGATTGCTGGAAATAATGTAAATTCCATAATAGATGAAGCACGTCCATTTGTGCATGCAAAAAGAACTGTGTCAGAACATGTACAAGATAGCCACTGTCGTTCTTTAATTGTATATACATTATCAATTGACATTGTATGTTCGTCAACAAGAAAGATGTTATTTTTTCCAAGTACAATGAATTTCTCTAATGTTGATGACCAACACATGTCCTGAATTGCACCGCACGGCCATAATGTTTGTTCCACTATGTTCATTTTTCGATCATATAAACATAAATTTGGCTCTTGATGTATCAATAAGTATTCATCATTGCATGTAAACGGTCGAAAACTTCCCTGAGGACGATGAATTGTTTTGTAGACAGGTGAAAGAGTTGATAGATCAAGTTCATGTTCAGTCACTTTCTCTATAGAAATCAATGTGTCATCTGTTACCAATGGACGAGTATTGATCGTAAAGCATGCTTCTTCAATGTTGTTCATATTTCTTTCAAGTTGACGAATAGTTGATCTCAATAATTCGATATCTTGACGCGTTGTTTCTTGTGCATCGATGAATTCAGTTATTTTCAAATTTATTTGATTGAGTTCTTCTCGATGTGGTCCAACTATTTCATTAACAAGTTGATCAAGTTCTTGACATTTTTGTTCAAATAAACAATCAATCTTCTGATGACAGTCTTCACGCCAATCCTCAAGTTTTTGACGACAATTCGCTATTGCATCATGAATACTTAATGTTTCGAGACGATCTCCAAGTGCATTAATTTCATCGGTTAAAGGATTCAGTTGAGAAATGAGTGAGACATTATGTTCATTTAAATGTTGTAAACAAAGATATTGCTCACAACAATCACACAACCAACGTGATGTACGTGAGCATTTCTCGATCGAACATGATTGAGACATCAGATAAAAATAATAAAATTCTGATGATCTAAAAATAACTGCAATTAAAAGAGACAATTAAATATGATGTTATTTCTTTAAAAAAAAAGTGTTTTTTTTCCTGAACGAACAAAAACGGATTGTTTTTGCATTTGTGTAGTGAAAGTTACGGTGTTTTTTTCAACTTTAAATTCAATAAACAGATGTCCTAAGAATAGCGATTGTACAAGAGAAACTATGATTATTCGTCCGCAAATAGAATATGATAAAAGAAGGGAATTTTTTCAAATTATGCGTAACATTGTAGACTGTTTACAAATGTCATATTGAAGTTACACTGGTGGGCAAAGGTTACAACTTCGATAGAAAAAGATAATTGAAATTACTTTAAATCAAATCAGTACTAGATAAATATGAATTAATTAATGATATTAATAACAAAATAAAACACTTATATGGGTTTTTTTGCAAATAAGCATAAAAAATGGGTGTGTTTCGTATATTGTCGTAAGCTCAGGCATGGCTAGATGGTCTGGACTCAGAGATATCTCATTAGATAAAAATCAGTATAGAGCACCAATTCATTCTATTCCAATGATTAACATAGAAAGTAGACAGAACAGTCTAACTGAAAAACTGTGAAAAACTTGAAAATAGATCCTTCTGCTGAAGCAGTATTTCAGACTTTTCCTTTGTGACGCAAAGGATATTATAGTTCTTTTTTCAACCCGACATAGATTACATCCGGATGCATCTTTGATATTGAACTGTTCAATACAAATAACTTGGAGACCTAGTTAGCATTAACCACAACGTGGTCTACACTTATTAGTGCTCACTAATCTTTCCTGTAGAAGTCATGCAATCTCGTCCAATAATTGAAAAATTTCCTTCACATTCGTGTTTAGCACATGAAATCAGGTCTCTCAAAAACATTGTTGTTCCAGTGGAGGGAATGACTTATATTTCCAGAATAATAATACATGCAAAGTAAGAGAAGACTAAATAATAAGAATATTATTTTCAAAGCATCATATCCTATACGAACTCGGGAAGAGGACTAGGAAAAAGTTTTCGACGAAAAAGAGTCTCAGAATCATTCGTAACATAGAAAACGAGTCGATTCTGAATGCTCCTCTTGGATATAGCATCAATTCTGATCATTATTAACCAAAGACTAGTCAATAAGGTGCCATACCGTTTTCTGAGAGCAATGCGCCTAAGTATGACTCAAGTGACACATGTTTTTAAAGTTTAGATCCTATATAATATTGTAGTTTTCGAAAAAAGACTATAAAAAAGTAAAGGCTAGAAATCGATACCTCTTATCATTCATAAATTATTATCGACACGGTGATACCTTTCTACCGTTCATATATCTGTAAAGTACACTCATGACACTGAGCTTGGTGGACACTAGAAAAACAAGACTCTTATGTAATTTTTACCATCCTAATTCGTACACTAAACACGAATCTGAAGTTATTTTCTCATTGTTGAAAGAGATTGCATGACTTCTATGGAAAAGATTAGTGGACACGAATAAGTGTAGACCACATCTTGATTACTGCTAATTCAATCTCCAAGTTATTTACATCGGACAATTCAATATTAAAAGATACATCTGTACGAAATCTATGTTCGGACAAAAATGAGCTATAGTGATACTTGCCCCATAGAAGAAAAGTTCGAAATACTACTCTACAAGAAGGGTACATTTTCAACAGTTTTTGTGTGAGAGAATTTGGTCTACTTTCTATGTTGGTCATTGAAATAAAATGAATTTGTACTCTATACTAAATCTTTGTCTAATGAGATGTCCCCGAACTAAAACTATCCAATCATTTCTGGGATAAGATCAAAATACTAAACACACGCATTTTTACCGATTAAAAATAGTGACAAAATGGAATCCTTATTTTTGTTTCATCTCGCGTTTTACACGAGTAAAACCAAATGATTTAATATTTTGGATTTACTAGTGGTTTCACTGGATCTTTCATTGTACGAAACTGAATTCGAAAGTTAAAAGATTTTATTCGATGGATATCTTTAAACTCCTTACTAACGGTATTGGTGAAAATACTATTTAACTAGATTGACTCAATATTTTAACCGTATCAACAACTCTGAGAATTCTGTGCGATCATCATTGTAAAGCTACAGACGCTCTATCAATACACTATACTACTATATCAAGCAATTCGGCTTTTTGGAATAATCGTGGATGGAAGATAGCACTATATTATTGTTTGATTGGTAACTCGTCAGACCATATTTGGCGGTTCCTCTTCATTCTAACTCATGCCAGGTTTAGTATTATCAGAAGAGCCTTGTTATGAGGAACTTGATTATGGTATTGAATTTAATTTTTGACCTTGCTTCGATGTACACAACTATCTAGAACAAGTGAAGAAAATTGTGTTTTTTAAAGAGGTTTTTAACAGAATGGTTAGATCTATAAGCTCTGGAAACCTCAACGAAATTAGAGATCACTTTTGTACATGTGGTTGTGAGCTAATGAAAATACACAAAATGAAAAGTCAACTAATTATAAATATATATTTTGTTTTTTATATCGTGAATTATAATTGATATATTTTTGGTATTTAGTTGAATTAAAGTAATAATGGATTTTCCTAGAGCTAATTTTTATATGCTGCATGTATGTTAAGTAACTCTAGAAACCCTGTAACGACGTGACATAAAAAAGAATATCGACTTGTATCTCATGTATTTTAGTTGTAAAAAACTTCGACTTGAGACAGCATTTTTGAAAACTAAGTAGTACATTCTGTAGACAACTCTTGAGGTTATAAAATCACTATGCAAAGTTTTTTTCCTAGCTTGCCTAAATTTTTCAAAAAAAAACTCAATTAACTTTTCGTTAGAGATGTCATCGAGTACAAATATATATGTAAACGAAAAACATACTCTTGTAAACTGAATGAGAAATTCAAAACTAATTCTAAACAGTACAACTGATATAATTAGAAAATACAAATAAATTTTAAACTAAAAAAAAGATAAAATAATTATCATATTCGTATATATGCACTTTTTTCTTACCATTAGAATCAGTTTATCATGCACTAAAATATAGGTGAGAATGAGAAAACAAGAGAATAAATACATGGATGAATGCATTGTATTAGTTAACAATAGTTGGCGATTGGATGTTTTGTCTTTTTTTTTCTCTATTCTGTTTTACTATCGAAAAAGGAGACATGAGTGGTTACAGTTACACTTGCCCTTTATTTTTCGATGTCACTCTGTTTATATGAATCAGCAGACAAAAACAATAGCCTTCAGTAGACATTTGATATTTTATTCCGTATATAACTAAACTTTTATCACATGATATACTTTATTATGATATTTACATGTCAAGATTGAATAGACTTTATTTTTCTTGAGGTAACAAAGTAAAAAAACAAATTACATGAAAACTTGCAATAAACGACACATAAAGAATAATGCAAGATTTTTAGATATTTTTAAACTTTTTAAAAGGAAATATTATATTTACAAGTACATGTCAACGTTTTACACTTCTAGATTGAATTATGTTAGTAAGATTTATTTGTAATCAATAGAAACTATATTTTAAATGCATATCATTCAAAAATTCTGGTTTTTGTTTAATTTATTTTAGTTGCATGAAATTAAGATTAAAATAATGTCTAGAATAATGATCATGCATTTCATGAGAGCACAAAAACTTTATTAAAACAATATAGTAAGTCTATCATATAATTAAGATTTGTGTGATGAATCTATTTTGATATTCTAGTTCATCTGAAAAAAAGAAACTTCAAAAAAAAAACATGATCTTCGTTGATAATCAAATCATGTACCCATGTAGAAAGCGATGAAAATTTTGAAATAAAAAAAGTCGACAAACACAATGACACTAGTTATTATTCTTATTCATTGATGATTAATTCAAAAATGTTTTAAAAGTAAACAAGACTAAATAAAATTTTGAAGAATTCAAAATAAAACACCTCGGCAATTTCGATTTAAAAAAAAGAAACAATCTGAGCATCCATCTCGTAGTTTTGAATGCTATCTTAAGAATGATTAGTATCATCACAAATAAATTTGTTTGAAAATAATGTTTTAACAAGTCAAATATCTTTTTTATCGTCATGTCATATTCAAAAAAAATGCCAGAAAAAAAACATTTGATGAATTATATATGATATAGAGGGTGTTTCAATCGTCACTGTAGAAAAATAAATTTGAATATTTCCCTTATGATTCTATCAGATGAAATGGATTTTACACTGATGATAGAGAACATCTACAAGTTTCTATTCATATATTCAAAGTTCTTAAATACCCCTACAAACAAAGTAATACTTTCAAGTTCAATACACATTAAAGTCCTTTGTCGATTTTGGAAAAGCAATAGGTCAGTTTTGTCTTATATTTCTTTAACCTTAGTACTACCGGCCTGGGTCATTTTGGATCCGGACTCAAAAATTTCAAAATACACGAGAAAGATTTTATTTTTTTTCCTGGTTTTTGGAAGCAACTAGCATCCCTTGCTAATAGATATACGTTGTTGAACCTAAAAAGCAATTCATTTTTTTTTCTATAACATTACGCAACTTTAATATGATATAATGACCTCATTACTCAATATGACACAAGAAAAAAAGGCAAGTCAACCTTTAATCTACAATTGAATGAATCATCTACCATTCTAATTGGATAGTTCAAAACTACTTCAAAAGATGTCTTTTAACGAATCTGAAATATCCAGTTGGAGTAGTAAATGACTCATTGCATTGCAGTTTCGAAAATTTAACTTGAGCCCCTTTCTTGTTATATGTTTGTTGTATACTGAAGATGTGTTATTCTACCCAAGGCTTGTTATAATGTAGAAAACAAATGAACTTCTTCTTAGATTTAATAATATATATCTATTCGTGAGAAATACTAGTTGCTTCCAAAAACCAGGAAGAAACAAAATCTTTCTAGTGTATATTGAATTTCATAAATACTCGTGACTGAAAGCGACACGCCTAAGACCGTACATAGATTTGATCATATTTTTGCTTTTTAATTTGAGTATTTTTTCTACTAATTGTACTATAACGTAATTTAAGAGGTCAATAGTTATTTATACTGTCGACATCCGCTATAAATATGCCTACAGGTCATGACTTTTCTTAAGACATGAAGCAGATATTTTTCGATGCCATCAAGTTTGTCGAAAAAGAAAATTTTGGACCAGTAATCCCATTGTTCAATGTCAATGAATGACTACCATCTATGTTTCATATTTCTATAAGATCTGCGGCAGGATTGAAGAGCAAGATGAGAGAAACCGAACATGACATGATGGAAACAAAGAGAAAAATGGATGAAGAGAAAGAAGAGATGGAGAATCAAAAAGTTCAAGTGCTGAGCCGGCTTCGAAGTCTCTAATCAAGATCATTGTCTTCGTCATCATCATTCACAATCAGCGTCAACACCACGGCAATCAGTAAATCTGGTCATAGCTTGCCGTGTAAACTATCAAATTCTGGTCCTCTATCAACTATTTTAACGGAACAACGGCAAGAGACTATTTGATGAGTTTAATATAACCGAAGATTTAACTGAAGAGTAACATCAACATAGGCACTTTTTAGTTTTCATGTTCATTCCCTTTTGGCAGAGCAAATCTATCCTACCATCAACAAAATTCTTATCCGTATTCGGACCACGAATCCTGATTTTCATATTCAGTTAATGACATCGTTATGGCGGTGAATGAGAAAACTTGGATTTGTATATAGACGAACATCGAAAGTCATCGTACCACTCGATATCCGCACATTTATGGCAGCGCGTGCGCGCTATTTTGCTGCTCTTGATGAACTGTGCACCAGTGGTGCCAACATTTTTTGGCGCCATGAAACATGGGTCAATAAAAACGAAGAGAAACGTTTTGTTTGGACTCATGGAGCAACAGATGTAGCCAGAAAAAAAGGTATTCATCATTTTTGTAGTAATTCAAATAACTATTGTTTATGATTATAGGAAAAAGATCAGCGATTTTTGCTTTTCTGAACAAATCAGGTTTTCAAAAGGAAACAATAGATAAGTTCGAGCGTGACGAAAATCATAGTATGGATTCGCGATACTTTTTGACCTGGATCGATCGAACTACCTCTCTTTTGAGAGAAGAGTTTGGTAATAAAATTTATAATCTTTTACCATGAATTTCATCGTTGATATATCTCAGTCAGCATGTCAGGATTGTCATGATTATTGATAACGCGACATGGCATAACCAATTCACTGAGGACACCATCCTTCCCAAGAGAGCATGACGGAAAGAACTTATCGGCTAGTGGCTGATAAATCATAACGTCAATATTTCCGTTAAAGTCATTAAACTGGAATTACTCCTGCTCGTTTTCTATAATCTATCATCAAAATGTTACCTGGTCGATGAGATAGCCAAAAAATATAATATTGACATGCTGCGGTTAGTCGAACGGTTTCAAAATATTTTTTGCATTGATAAACGTATTTCCATAGGTTACCAGTCAAGCATTCTATGCTCAATGCAATTGAATTACCATGGACTGGTTTGAAGAATTATGTACGTGACAAGAATGTTAACTTTAGTATCGGTGAAGTTTGCCACTTGACTTCTCAATAGATGATATCTTTGAGTGAAGCAACCGCTATGGGATATATCAATGAAACACTTAAGATCGAAAACATGTTCAAGAGGTCTGATCGATTCACCGAAGACATCGAGAAACAGTTGGTAGATGAAGAGGTAAATGTCGATTTGAAGGCAGAAGATGTGGATGATTGACAATATGCGTTGCTGCTCTTTATCCTCTTCGTAGTTCTCAATAAAAAAATGAAATCTAAGATATTGTGGTTGTGGTTACAAGCATTTATGAAATATGATCTATGCATTCCAAGTTAACAATGTAATAGCATATAAAAACAATATTGTTCAATGGTTAGTCATAATATCTTGATAGAAAAAGAATTGCTCTATAGCAAAACAAATATCACCAATGGATCCTGCATGATCGAAAATATCATTAATAATACTTTGAAAAATATTTTAAGCAAGATAAAATTAGCAAAAAAATTGGTCAAATGCTGTTAGTATTTGACCCATAACTTTTAAATGAACCAAGATAAAAGTCTTGGTCTCTTGTAGATTTGTAGCTTGTCAGCTGGCGATTCTAGTCCACTTCTCAAAATTTAATATTTATTCTATCTTTATAGAACAACAGTCTTCTCTTTCAATGTGACTATGGATCACTACTTATTCATGAAATAAATTTCAACAATTTTATATGAATTGATGCGGTGGATAAGTTTCTTTCCAACGGTGAAACTTGCAGCTCTGTATCTTGTTCCTATTAAAATTTATTCAAAAAATACTCATTCGCCTTTTTTTTATATGATAAGTACTTATGAGGTATGTGTCAGATATGTCACTGTAGCCTGACTCGACACAGAATTCAATTTGGTATCTCGTATACCTATTCCAAATGTCATAAATACTTTGGTGCTGATAAGTTGGAAATATGATTTTCTCAATTTTGTCAACATTTGATGATGGTACATCTAGGAAACTTGAATTACTTCTCTAGCGTGTGAGTTTGCTACATAGAGGCAAAAGCAATCGATTACGATTTGTTTACGATATGCAGTCGTATGGAGTTTTGATGTCGAATGCACTGGGAAAGTTCTTCTGTATTAGTGATGAATTTATAGAACACGATTATGATTGGATGTATGAAAGAAGGAAAAGAATTGATGGTGTTGTGAATGAATGAAAAATAAACGTTCTGATGGTAGTGGTTATTAAGGGCAGTCACGTTCTTGTCTTTGTCTTCTATAGTGATGTTTTGTGTCGCTTAATTTTCTCATTAGCTTTCTTAATGAATTTCTCGGTAATATCCGCCAATATCATTCGAATATTCTCGTTAGTGTATGGCATGGATGTAGTTGTTGCATGTGGGTATGAAATTCAGACATTCATGGCGGTTACAATTAATACGGAGAGTTGTATTGTCGTTTACTTTTAAAGCAAAGATGAAATATTAATAATAAAAGTCACAATCAACAAGAGGAATGATAGAGAGACATGTCACGAATATTATTTGTTCGAAGGATGAAATGGATAAGTCTACATAGCTTCTGCATGTGACGAATTACAGTATCTGATTCACCTTAGGTGGCTTTTTACCCATACGCTACTACATGCCGCTTGATCAGGTAGTATGCGTCATATTTTCTTCTCTGTTTTGTTTGCGCGATGCGTCAATGATCATTTTGCAAATTAGTGACGTCATCTATGTATAGTAATATGAAAAAATATTGTCCTTTTTCGAGTTATATTCCAATTGATTCATAATATTTTAGCAATTCATATAGAAACACCTACACTTAACGTAGGGAATCCACCAAAATGGATGGGATAGTTTTGCTATGACAGAGCATTATAATTCATCTGTTATATAAGGGCAGTCTAGCATCTTTTTTGTGTGTACACAAACAAAGTACTAATGTAAAGGCAGATTGCAAAACGTTGAGTAACTATGAGCCAGCGACATATTGTTTTATACATTTCAATTGCAATGATGGTAGTTAACGTCTACGGAGTAGACCTGCGAGTTGCAATAGTTTCAGCACGATCGATGTTTAGTAAAACACAGGACGTAATAGTGAACGTGCAATACAGCAATACTGGTAATGAAACAATATATATTAATAAATGGTATATACCAGACAACGAATTACATGATCCATTATTCAAAGTAACCTGTAATGGTGTTCCCGTTAAGTATCTTGGTCCAATGATCAAACGACGCATACCGACTGATGAGGATGTGATTCCTCTAGTATCTGGCAAGACTATAGTCACTCTCGTCCGACTCTCACCAGCATACAATATGACTAAGACTTGCAACTATTCAATCCAATACAATATGCCAACTGAGCGTGTTATCTTCAGGCATGCTCAAACATTGAAGCATATCTCTGGCGAACCTATTAATAACCTTCAATCCAACATAGAGTCGAATAATATTCAATTGACTATCGAAGGTCGTTCTAATATACAGCATGAATAAGATAACATTGCTGAGAACAAACCTGTGCTCTACTGACGGACTGAAACGAATTCGAACTTAACTAGAAACTCTTTTCGTGTAGACAATGCGTATGACTTGATATACTATTTGTCTTTCTTTGTATAAAGAACATCTAATTTTAGTTTTCTTTTTGTATCGATAACAATTTCAAGATAAATATTATATGCTTTACACCAGGTTTAAAATTTTTTGAATCATTAAATAAAATTTTATTTTATTATTTAATAATGAATTTTATTCATAAATGAATTTGTTTCTTTTTATGCCAACGTTTCGACAGTTCTACTATCATTATAAATACATACGATAGAGATGCCCATTGGTAAATATAGTTTAAAGAACGAAAAAGTGAACTTCTGGTTGTGGCTAACTACCATAAACTTTACAGATATCTCTACAATGATGGAGTCAGTGTTATGAGCCCCCATAATACTGATCATTTGCCTCTGTGGTGCTGCATCAATCCTGTTTTATCTTGACTTTTGGTTTTTTTTTGTTGGAGTTTCTCCGGATATATTCTGAGTAGTACAGAGCAAACAGTTCTATTTAGTGTGCATTGATAAACAGCAATGATTAACGGCTCTTACTACAAATCGACATTGTTTTGTATCTTTCGTGATGACTTTCCAATCAATCCACTTAATATTATGATTATTACGACTATATTTGTTTTGTTTTTTAAAGTTTCAAACCTTTCTTCTTTCGGAGAATATTTTACTTTTTTAATTCTATATTTATGTCGGATCTACATAAACTATGTGAATTAAATCTTGCAGTTGATGGTTGCAAAGATAGAGATATTTCTTTTTTTTTAGATTAGCATCATGTTCATAGAATCTTCTGGATATTAGTCGTATAGGTTTACTTATGTATGAAGCTTGATAATTAGAATAATTAATTTTATAAGCAAGTTCATTAGTTTTTTTCCTAGTATTTCAGTTGGTTTTTCAACAAATAGAATATCTATGACTACGGGTTTTTTTTTTACTAATGATAGAAAGTACTCCAAATGTTCAAGGACTTTTAATTTCATCTTTTGATCACCAGTAGGTTACAATGAGACTATGAAAACCACAAGAGCATTCGTGCCTATGACTCTTGTCTCCCGACATATGATAAAATATATATCAAAAAAGAGAGACCTTTTATTATTTTTTGCAAAAAATCATTTCTATGTATTTCTCAATATTTCCGATGTTGAGCATAACTGTTCAAGAAAATTGATAGCAAACTCTACTATATCTAAATTTCAAATACTGAATAAACTGAATTATGAAGTACTGAACATTTATCAGTACATTAGCTGGTCTCAAACACTTTCTTTCATGTATCAGAAGCAAAAAATAAACAAATCATATATTATTCAAGTTAAACTACAAATGAAAAAAAGTAAGAACTCATGTAATGATAGTGGTAATCTGCACAGAAGTGATGAACATACAATACGTTTCGACACTACGAACAACAAATGAAATGAAAACGTCCAGGATAAGTATTCGTATGTTGACCTGCAAACTAACTGTATTATATGCATTTACGTAAGACAAATATCACCATCTGATAATGTACGAGTGATAATAGTGGAGTTATACTATTTCGATCAGAGATTTGAATATTTAGTTGGTCGAGGGCAACCCAATTAAATTATAATTTATATAAAATTTTTCTTTTGCTTTTTTGCTAATTCGACATGGGTGTGCTTTCGAAATTATAAATTCGAATTTATATAAAATTTTTCTTTTGTTGTTATGCTGTGACAACATGGAAGTCGTTTTTTTTTGAATTTTTCATTTATATTCGAACTCGAATTAGGCATCTACTCTCCATAGCATGATGCTTTTTGTTAAAACAATAAAGACAAGAAAAATTTATCACTGTCAGAACAAAAGGTTTTTACTTTTTTTGCTACCGCATAGCTCGCTTCTCTTGACTATTGTGCCCTTCCCTTTGCAAAGCAGCCAGTACGGCATCTGCCGACATTGCGCGTAGATCCTTCCTTTTTTTCGACCTTGGAATCAGCAAGTTTGCACTTCGTATGGGTTGCTGATTTTTGTCTCGGATCAGATTTCAGCTTCTCGAATGGCATGCCTTGCAGTAAATATATCACAAGATTTTTGCGAAACTGCAGAATTGTCATTCCGTTCCATGTCATGTTATAAACAGAAAAGAGAAAACGACAGACCAGCACAGAATGGAAAGACCAATGAGTAGATTTGTCGAAAGACGAATGCACACGCAAATGAATCTGTAGAACTACTCTCTAATAAGATCGAATCATATCGAATGTGTTAAGTAAGTTGTGGAAGCTATCCTCTATAGTCTATCATTGCCAATGGGGTTTATTCTGTGTTCTATTCCAGCAAGCAACATCAATGTTGAAAGTGCATTTTTGGAGATGAGATATTTGTCCGATGACTTTTGCAATTGAATGTCAGTAGATTCAATAGCTGCAGAACTATAAAATTTGCTGAAATAGATCATTATTGCACGAACATATACAAACATATGGTGTCTAAAAAAGAATTGCTAACCGAAAACCATTCAAATAGTAAATGCGGTTACATTAAAAAAAATGATATGTTTAATAAAATATCCATCTTCCTTATGTATTATTTGTTATCTTTTAGAGCTTTGAGAATAAAGAAGTGACATGGAAAGAAGCAGCAAGTTATTTAAATCCATAGAAATACGAGGAATCTACAAAAGACAGTTTTCCGCCTGATTTTCGCTTTCTTGGCTTGAAGAGGTGATAGCCCTGTTTCACATATTTAAGAAAATATAACGTTTTCTATTTTTATTAGTAAACTAATTTTGACATTTTATTTGCCTATTAGAAAATAAAAAGATATTGTAACTTGAGAGTTCTCGCTTACTGAATTAATCTTAAACAATGTTTCAATGATATGTTGTTAATTGTTTTTAATTCTGGTTCTTCATCGAAAAAGTAAAGCAAAGCACTGAAAGAAAGTAGTCATTCATTTTATTGAATTGTATACAGGCTTACACCATTCATATTTGACATAACTAGCTTATTTATGTCGAACAGCATAGCACGATAGGGACTTGGATGATATTGAATTGTTTTCTTTATTTTTTCATCTTCTGTAATCTGTAACAGACGTTCAGTCTTGTGGTCGGCAATCAGCCATTCATTACAAGTACGTGAGCAGCAGAGAAATGCTCTATTTTGAACGCACGTAATATCAAGTTGAAGTAACCAGATTAGGGACGGTCATTTAATGTTACTTTAAAAAAATAATGATAAATGAATCCTTTAACTTTATTTTCTAAAGATAAATGATTGGAAAAAAAAGGGTATCATTTATTTTTTAAAGTAACACTGAATGACCACCCATAATTCCAAACTGAACAAATATTGAAGATACGCATTGAAGACTACATATAAGCAACCATCCAGATTTTATTCTCTGAACTGCTATCATCGGTAACAATATTCATTATTGGAAAACATTTATTAAATATTAAAATAATTCTAGCAGATATATTTTATTGAGTCGAATGTTAAACTATGTTCGAACATCCATTCTACATATTTTAGATAAAAAATATATAATGTAAAAGAATAAAAACGTCAATCGGATGAAATTATTCTACGATAATTTTCAATAAAGTACTTTCTTATTAATAATGGTAGTTGAGTTGAATAAATTTTGGATAATCATATATATATATGATTCTTTAAATACATCTACCCTCAATCTCTGTCCAATTTTAGATACTGGGAAAATATAAAGAATTGAAGGTCAACCAAAAAAAGCTATCATCCCACTGCTCTCCGCCTAAATCCGCCACTGAAATTGTGAATTTTTATTTCAATCTCTTCAGAATGGATTTATATTCTTGTTCGCTTGCCTAAGTAGATAATATTATTTCGAATATGTCGCCCAATTCTTCTTTCACTTGACTCATCGAAAAAAAAAAAGTTTCTATGCGTGTGATTGGTCGAAAATATCATTTAATGCGAATTCTGTTCTTGATATACAGAAAAGCGATGTAATAAAGAAAACATACAGGTAGTGATACTTCAATCGTTCCTGCTTAATCAAAACAAGTTATTTTTTGTTTACAAAGTGCTTCACAAGTGTAGTTACTTTTTCGTTGTATTGTTGTTAAGTTTGTTTTTCTCTCTTATTAATATTAAACACTAATATATATAATATTTTAGATTTATTTTTTTTTGTGTCACTTTTTAATCATATAATCTTCCTAAGCTTTCGTTACTAATTCATTTCTAACAAAGAATCAGGAGTTCCAATGATCCTAAGAAAACTCGACCACCAAATACATTAACTACACATTCTGCTCAGATCGTCTCTTTTTTTTTAGCAACTGCGATGCAGTCACAGTATAACTAGGCCACAAGTATCGATCACAGTACAATCGTACTTACGACGCATTTGCGTCGCAATTCTATCATAATTGCAAACATAGGTGCGTTCAAAGAGGTTGAATTGCTTTAAAAAAAACGAGAAATAAAGAGTAATTGTTGAACATTATCATATCCGTTCAGAAAATTATGCACAAAAATATTTTTTCTGAGTTGATCTTTCCACGTTAGCACACGTTTTTTTTAAGAATCTTGTCTGACGGAGTGCATGCATAAAATTTTATGCATGCAAGACAATCTTAGAATGGTCGAAAAACGAACTATATGTAGTAAGCATACATGAATACGTAAGATTTTTTTTCAGAGATAATACGCAAGAGTGTTGCATACAATTATTTGCAAGAGTAAGAGTCATTCACAAACTCGCATGTTTTTCTTGAAAACTTAAAAAATTGTATTTCTATGCATGTGTTTGCGATATACACACATATGCGCAACAATTGCAAATATACGCGTTTTTTTAAGTTTTCGCGTTTGACTGGATTACACATAATAAAAAAACAACAGATTCTTTTCTTTTTTATCATATTTTCAAAAACAAATGAATATTCTATTTTTCGACGAATCATCACCTCCAGTCGACGTCTTCATTGTTATTCTTCTAAAATCGTTTTTCTTACAACATCTGTTAATGAATTGAACCTGAGACAAAAAAATCTTAACTTTTATAATATAGATACAAAAGCAATCCTTTTTTTCTTTTCTCCAATAAACAAATACTTTCTTACTACTACAGTTAATTTCAATACATTACAATTTTATTATTTTCATCAAATGTCTTCATTATGTTCGATCGAAAGATGTACTCGAACATCACGTGGTTTGTGTGATTGTTGCCAACAAAATCTTTGTTTACAACATTTAAATGAACATAATGCTTTACTCACTGTTCAACTGAATCCTTTAACTGATGAAATTAATGTACTTAGAGATCGTCTTAAAACACTCAATATTCAAAAAACAATTGCGGATAGTCGTCAAAAACTTGAACAATGGCGTCAAAATTGTTATAAGAAGATTGATTATTTTTTTGAACAAAAATGTCAAGAACTTGATCAACTTGTTAATGAAAAAGTTAGCCAACAACGAGAAGAACTAAATCAAATATACTTGAAGATAATTGAACTCATCAATGCACAAGAAGCAACTCGTCAAGATATCGATTTATTGATATCAACTATTCGCCAGCTCAAAACAAATATGAGCAAAATTGAACGAACATGTTTTACGATCGATACTCGTCCATTACTAATAGATGACACGTTGATTTTCATTAAAACAACTGAACATGAACTTGATCTATCAACTCTTTCACCTATCTACAAAACAGTTCATCATTCTGAGGAAAGTTTTCGATCATTAACTAGCAACAATCGATACTTACTGATACATCAATATCCAAATTTATGTTTATTTGATAGAGAAATGAACATAGTCAAACAAATGTTATGGTCCTACGATGCAATTCAGGATATGTGTTGGTCATCAACATTAGATCGATTTATTGTCCTTGGAGAAAATAACATCTTTCTCATAAATGAAAATACAATGTCAATTGATAATATGAACACAATCGAAGAGCGAAACTGGAAATCATGTACATGTTCTGATACAGTTCTCTTTGCAAGCACAAATGGATGGGCTTCATCTATTATCGAATTCAATCTATACTCAGCAATCGAACTGATTAGAGAATGGGAATATCCTATTACATGTTCGAAAGATGAAATTATTCATGATATTGCTTATAATAACGAAAATCTCGCTCTGATCGTTAAGAATAAATCCGAAATGTCGCTACGCATTGAACTGAGATGTGCGAAGACGCTCGATTGCATCTGGTTCCTTCAACTTGATATTGAATGTCTCTACAATACAGCATTTTGCTGTTGTTCACTTACTTGTAATGAATGGCTCATTATTGACTATGAGACTCAACGCTTGGTGCAGATTACAAAAGATGGAAAATTAAAGAAAACAATTAAATATCATCCGATTCCTTACTGTGCTACTCTGTTCAACCTAAATAAGCTAGCTGTATCGACTGTGAATAACATAAACTTGCATACAATTCAATAAAATGAATGATTGCTTTCGTTCAGTGTTTTGGATTACTTTTTCGATGAAGAACTAGAATAAAAAAATTAATCGTATTTTACTGAAATATTATTTAAGGTTGATTTAATCATGACGATGAGTTATATAATCTTAATAACATTTTATCAAGGAACACGAAAAAAAAGATACAAAATATCTGACAAAGAAATTTTTTTATAATTAAGATGAATTCATTTGTTGCTCAAGTAATAAACGAGCCATTTGAACAAATGTTGGTGCTGCCATAGCTACTGATTCGTCGGATTCACCATTCACCGGTGGCTAAAATAAAGTTCAATAATCATGAAAAGATTTATGTTTTCATAAAATTTTACCATAGGAATGAATTTTGTAGAATCCTGATTACTTATTGGTCTTTGCATAGAACCATTTCGAGTTGCAAGAGTATGTGCTACAACTTCACCATGTGTTTCATTGGAAAAACTCTATTTAAAAAAGATGTTTTACAAAAAAAAAGCCAAACTCATGTCTTAAACTTACACTAAATGGAATAGAAATAGTTGATCCTTCATTAATATCATCAATATCAATTTTAGCAAGAAGTATATTCGTTATCGGACCTACGTAGAATAACAAAAAAAGAAGAGAACATGATAAAAATCAAAAAATTTCTTTATACTTGAACATGTTTTTTTAAAACGTATTTGTCCTGATGATAAATCCCAAATGACACAATCTTTATCAAGACTACCAGAATATAAAATCTGTTCATCTGCACTTAATCGAAGTGATATAACAGAACCTCTAAAAAAAAAATAAAATTCTCATAATAAATAATTTTTAAACATAATCTTTATATTCAATTTACTGATGATGATTTAATTGTTTTGAATTATTATTATCAATTGTTATTGTTGGATTTTGATGTTGAATTCCTCCAAACTAAAATTTTCATTCAAGGAAAAAATAAAGAATCTTTTCTTCTTCTTCTTATTTTTACTTGTGATGTTAATGTTCTTAATGAAACAATAAAAATTGTACCAATATCTGTACCACAATAAACTGTTTTAGAAAATGATGATGAACATATTGAATGAATTTCATTAGGAAATAAAAATGTACATAAACATTTTCCTGTAACAATATCCCATAACTAAAATTCAAAATTTTATGACTTTAGAAAAAGAAAAACAACAAAGATTATTAAAAACATACTCGAACACTAAGATCACTTGAAGCAGTTAAAAGTAAATGAAATTTTCCAATCGATATTTGACAAAGGTCATGAATTGGACCTGTATGACCTTGAAATGATTTCGTTGGAGAAATATCCAGATTTCGATCAGGATTTATTCTTTAATGAAAAGAAAAAGAATACATTTTTGTTTTTCGACTAAAACAAAACAAATGAGTGTATTTTTGTTTTTACTCTTCAATATTCCATCGATGAATAAGATTATCTTCACCAACAGATATCAAACAATCTTGATCTTCATCAAATAATAAATGATTTATTGTTCGAATATGTGCTGAAAGTGTTATTAAATGTTGGCCATTATCAAGCTAAACAACAACAACAACTACAGATTGTATATTTTTATTTTAAATTTATATTTTTTTTTACTTTATAAAGAAATATTTTATTTCCTATTCCACAAGCTAAGACAGTTGAATCACGAATAAATGTCATTGAACTAATAGGTCCTGCAACTGTTATTTTTTTATAATCTCGATTCTAGAAATAAATGTAATAAAAAAAGAAAATGAAATTAATTATAAACCAATTAGAATCCTACTCGACTATTTAATTTCCAAACATATATTGAAGGACGATCAACAGCAGCAGCATAGATATGATCACGAGAACATAAGAGACCATGACATGCAACAGGTGCATCACATTTAAATGTCAGAAGAACATTACCATTTAATCCATTAAAACCGCTGATTGTCCATGGATGAGCTTGTTGAGTAGTAATTAAAACAGTCGGTTGATATTGAACCATGGCTGTTGTCTTTGCAGGAAACATGACAATAGTAGTAGAATGTGTTTTTTTTTATTCCAAATTTCAGATTGGATCCAAGAAATGAATCTCTATCTAAAGAGAAATAATCTAATTAGTCAATACAATAGATGTCGCTGTAAAAAAAAACAAGAAAGAATAATTAAATTTAAACAATGGATAATTTTAAAATAATCGATGTGATGGAAAATTATCACAAACACCAGACATACATCATAGAGAAGCGATCGATGGAAAACAAACATCAAATATCCATTGCAATCCGTGAAATACCAACACATTTACTATGATGATCGAGACCGAAAGTCCACTAGTTGAACATCGAAGATTACTGAATTCAGATAGAAAATCTAAATTTTAATAATCAAAAAACATTACAGTAATACCATTATCCTAAGATGCCATATTATACAATAATATCGAATCTGTCTGTTAATTGATCTACTATTCATTTTACAATATAATCTATTGCATTGTTTTTTGAATAACTTTTGATAGGAACATCATAGAGACTTGCAGTTTTCACCATTTAAGAGAGAAGACCCAGTTCCATTGAAATATATCAAAATTTGACTAGCCAGCAATTAGATGACTTCTTGGTGGAGATTTTCGAAAACGATGTTCCGAAGCTTTTTTTCTTGCTATTCAGACTTTTAATAGGACTAGTCCATGGAAAAATTTGTTCACTTTCGATCTACTTTCGAAAATATTGAGATAACAGAGTCAAATCATTTCGAATCGAAAAAGAAATATCACTATTTGATTCAGTCTGATGAATTACAGTTGCCTGGCAGCTTTACCAGATAATCATAGGTCGATTGGTTGAAATTGGGACTCTTAGGAAAAGCTAGGAATGTCGGTCTTGCGTAGATCAAAAGAGAAGGATTTTTTTTATCGATTAGTTCTATTAAAATTCTAAACAGAAAAGAAAGTAATGCCAGAATACTGTTTTCGAAAATTTTCACAAAGAACTCATTTGATTGGTCAGTTGCTGCCAAATCATGTTTCGATATATTTCGATGGTCACTGATCTCCTGTCTTGAATGGTGAAAACCGCAGCTCTCTATGATGTTCCTATCAAAAGTTATTCAAAGAACAGTGCAACACATTATATTTTGAAATGGATAGTAGTTTTCTCCATCAAAGCCTGTCTCGCTACTTGCGATGTGTCACCTAGACGCAAAAGTTTCTTCTCTATCTTGTTTTCAAGATGATTATATGTACTTTTCTTTTCACGGAAAAGTAGTAAATTTAAATTATTCTTTTTTTAGAATATATCACTTTTCTCATATTTCCCTTTGATGAGATCAAGGTACAAAGAATAAAAATGTAGTTTTTATTTATCATCTTTTTTATCAAGTGAAAAAAAGATGCCTAGGTCAAGAAGTACCAGCCATTTCCGACCGGAAAATGGTAGGAACTTGGAAGCAGGAATGCAGGTGATCAGATTCCATGTCCAACTCTGGCCAGTTACGATCAGAATTAGAAAAATTCGGCCACTCAATTCTTGCTTTCAAGTGTCTAACATTTCTTTAGTTTCACGGCTGAAAATTCACGCATCTTGGAACTAGAATCATTGACCTATGTGAGTTTTTCTTTAATACATATTTTATGAAACTTTGTTAGTGTACATTTTGATGGATTGTGCTTAGAAAAAGAACGTGTACATGTACACTTTACTAGTATAAGCCAGAATTGCTGGGCCAAAGTTATTGGCCTGACTTTTATCTTTTGGAATTCAAATGTTGATGCATTACCTCATTATAAAAACACATTGCGTTAATGCAAGCCTTTCTTTTATGAAAAAAATATTTATGATGTTTGTGTCTTTATTTCGTGTGAGAAACTTATTATTATTTCCCTATTGGTAACTCTCGTATAAACAGAACGTACAAAGACATTTTCTTCTGAGTTTTTATTAGAAATACTGTTTTGATGTTGTTAAAAAAAATGTTTCTTTTTCCTTATAAGTAGTCATCGATAGTGATCATACTTCATTGAGACGAAAACGACTTTTCTAGTTTATGTTAAAAATCTAAAGTAGCAGAGATTTTTGTTTTTATTCGTGGGGAATGTATACAATTTAGGAATATGTTTATTTAAAAAACAAAAGAGAATAGTAATTATAAGTGTAGAGAAGATATGAGGTTTTTATTTGGTTGCTAAAGACCACCATGTCCATGTTTTTATCTTCTACAGTGATGGTGTTGTTGTTGTCTCGAATTTTTGATTACTTGATTTTATGAGTAATGAAATCTTTTTTTTCTTGTTGTGTTGTAATTGCTTCGCGTGGAGTTCAAAAAAATAAGTCTGGGAAACTAATCAGAATTTTTAAGTTTTATTAATAAATATCAACGCAGGATTACATATCGAAAAAAGAGCGTCGATTTAGGGAATTTATATCGATGTCAAATACTGTAGACACACATACTATGGACTTGGAAAGCTACGGCTATTGGCAAAAGCATTGAAATTATTGCCATTGTTTTGTTGAGGAACATTCTTGCCTTCAGCCCACCATACTTTATTGTCAGGACCCATCAAAGAAATAGTTACATAACCAGGATTACCAGGGAAGGGAATGCATTCAGTCTGTTCAAGTTGAGTAATTTTGTAGCTAGTCTTGGATCCATTCAGGTCAACTATTACCGTATATTGTCCTCCATTAGGATTGGCACTCTTAACGATAGAGTGAACAGCAACGCAATCTTGAGCATCATTACGATATTGAGGAACATCACCATTTACATTGTTCTTAGGATGGATGCGATACCACCAATAGAATTGGTCATTAGTAACGGTAGGTCTGGCGTTATTCTTGTACCACTGAATATAATGTTTTGAGAGTTCTAACCAAGCATCATGATGCATAGGTTGTGGACTGTTAATCATACTACTGATGCCTGCCATATCAGTAGGCAGATCACTGCTAATAGAACACATGTAGGAGGATTCAGAATAATCATTCCAAGTAATAATTTGAACAAAATCTGGTTGTAATGAAATAATCTGTTGCCATCGTTCTGGTAAAAGTCTTTCGGAACTGTAGATCCAGTTCTTATACCATCCATTTCCCCATACATATGTGTAGAACCATGGAGCAAGTGGAGCCATATAAGTTTTGCCAGTAGCTTTGGCACTAGCAAGGAGATTTCTATCACCGGTAGTGTCGAAACGAGCGCCAGGTCCAGAATTGGCAGCCGGCCAAGCATTCCAAGTAAATATGCAATCAGCAACGGGATGCGATTGTAGCAGATTAGTAGTCGAATAGTTAGGCCAACTGGGACAAAAGTAAGGGTTCAATCCACTGGAAGTTTTCCAATTTGCCCAGAAATTATCTTGATTTTCACCGGCAAAAGTAGAATAGAAAGGTCTGCCGTTCACTTTGAAATAGTTAGAGTGACTGGCAGCAGAATGGAAACGCCTAAGGATGTCATTGTTAAAAGGAAGCGAAGCCATATCGAAGGAAATAAACATACTAAAATCACCATTGTTCTTGGCAGCAGCAAGAGCCTTAGCTACACGATCGGGTTGCCAATCATCAATACCAACATTAAGTGCAAATCCATCGATACCGGCCGCTTTTGCTCTCTTGATTTGAGTATCGAAGAAATTCTGATCCGATGGATAGGCAAATCCAACCATATAGTGAGCAAATACTTTCTTGTCGGATTTCGAACCAGATGGTTGACCAGGAGAAACAGTAGTAGGGATGGTTGATGTGCCAATGACTTCAGCTGTTAGAGGATAGGCAAAAGAGCCTACAATCTTCAGACGAATTGAACCAGTAGGCGTTGAGAATTTACACTCTGGTCCTCCTCTTCCTACACATCCCCAATTGACATCCCAAGAATCTCCAACAGTTACCTTCCAATAGTAGTCCTTATTAGGCCGAAGTCCATGAATATCAACAGCATACTCGCACGATTGAACGTTGGTATCATGCATTAAACCTTTGGGCTCAGCAACATTCCAGTTCGAATTGGATCCAGCATCAATAGCCCAATCACCGACAGCACGAAACGTTTGGTCAGCCCATCCACAGTTAGGATCATTGTATCTAGCCAAAATGATGGCGGCACAGTTTAACAGGACGAATACGAGGAATCGTATTCTAATGACTGTCATCTACAAAAGATTCCAGTGATGTAACGAAATAAAGCACAAAAGATAGTCCGATCACCAAAATAGAAGAAAAATATTTTTATTTTGCTGGTATTAGTTTGAAAAAAAAAAGAACGATTGTTCGTTAAGATGAAATCCTTCTAGAACGAGATGCTTGATTGTCTGATTACATCGATCGAATAGCTGTATTTATATATGGATATGCTTATTCTCTTTCTTCACATTTTATGCTACTTAGATGATAGTCAGCATCAACTACGCTGTTTTTTTTCATCAGGTGCTACTCTTATAACTTAAGCTTCTTTTGCATTCTCTTATTACTAATTTGGCTACGTATTCTTTTTTGTACTTTGCACCTGAAACCTTATATATCAGGTACGCTCTTCACAGTGTAATTCCCTGCACTTTTCACTAAGAGAAAAAATGCTCTTCTATACGGTAACCAAAGACGAATGATTTATCGGCCTATTTTTATCGTATATTTTAATTTTGTTTTCTTCTTTCTATTAATTTTTTACCCTGCTATCTCGATTCCATAGTCAGTTTGTCATGTTCACAAAACGTTTATGGTTGACTATGTGATAACGAGGGGCAAGATAAACTGGATGTTTACCATACAAGATCACTATAATTAGTATCACCTACTATTATTAGATCAAAACGTTCACAAACGAATCCATAGTCGAAACTGTTGTGGATACTAAGATGGCTGTAATGTATATTAATGACTAGAAATACTGATTGCATTGTTTAAAATGATATTGAACATTGTTAAAAGATCAGCAAAGTTCTATCACATCAGCCAGAGATGTCATAATATCTATTCACTGCATAACGGGAAATAACACGTCACGATATCCAGTAAAGCAAATATTCAACTTCCCATGTCATACATTTACTTGAACTACCATAGTGCTTCAAAAAACCGCCGATATATTGGTAGTATACCGATGGTTTTATCTAGTATCGCCGTATATCGATGGTCCATTGGAGTACCGCAGTATACCGCCGGTCAAAAAAGTACCGAAGTATATAGGATATTTATTTATATAATTTTTTTTCTTTTATTTAGATCAATCTGAACATTTTCTAGTCAATAAAATCATGACGCAACGATCAATCAACCATTGCTAAGCATATCTATGATTCATAATCTTATGAATGTAAGAATAAATCTAAATTGTCCTAGACAATAAATTGGCTTAGTGAATTGCGTTGATAAAAAAATCCTGTTATTTTTTTATATTTATATATTGTAATCGTAAGTTGTTTTTGAATGAAATCTAATCGTTGTTTGAGAAACGGTTGGATTTCACTTCAAAACAATTTACGACATTTCAATAGAAAAAATAAGAGGATTTTGTATTAACAAGATTCATTAAACTAATTTGTTGTATATGACAATTTATATTTATTCTTAGATTCATAAGACTGCAGATCAGTAGATTTGTACCCTGATGATGGCGGTAAAACATGAAATTATCGCCGGTATAGCGCACATTATACCGAACGGTCTACCGGCGGTTTTTGTCCAGTTCGAATCACATGGGTTGATACCAAGAGCGAATAAACTCATATTAAAAACATTTAATAAAATATATTAACATAATCTTTTTTTTTGTTTTACTAATAAAATATAAATGAAAGAATTCGTGCTTGATAAATTTCGTTTTTCGAATACTGTGTTATTTTGCTTGTATGAGTCATATTATAATTAATTTTCGTTGTCTTACTCATGCTATAGTATTATAAAGATATTACATAATTGATTGTTTTCCAATAATGCATTGTACCATTTTGAAAATATTTATGAATTTCACTTTTTGTATGTAAGCTGTCTAATAAGATTTACTTAATAAAGAATTTCATAATTCTTTTTTTTGACTTGATACTTATTTATTTATATTTGTTGCTGCGAAATGTACAACAAATAAATGTAAGCTATATCGAGTCTTTTAATTATTTAAGTTAATCTGTTCTTTTTTTTTGTCTGATAAAATTTGTTAAAATGAATACTTTTAATAAAAAACTTGAATCATATATCCATAACTTCATGTAAAAAAAAGGGTGAAGTATACGATCTCAAGAACGATATGCATTTAAATATTATGAATGTTCTTAAAGTTGAAAATTTAAACATGTCATCCAAATTCAAGTTTTAGGCTCGAAAAACTTTTCGTCTTGTAGATGCTTCTAAAAACTGCCATTTACTAACCTCCTACTCGTCTTAATAAATACTTAAAAAAAAATTTTCACTAATCATTCACTATCTCCAGATCCCCATCATTAGAAAAAAAAATAACAAACATACTCATTATAGAAAAAGATATACTTACTATATGTGAAATCTTAATCCCTCTTGTTTTTTATTTCTATAAATATATCTATATCTCTTCTCATAACAATTTCACGAGTATATATAACACGATAACATGGGGAAAATTCCATAAATGATGAGTAATGAAAAAGAAATTCATAGAACAATATGAAAGAAATAAGAAGAGGGAAAGAAAAAAAATCCCACATATATGACAAAAACGAAAAAGTGCATTACATATACATATATGACAAGAAAGCAAAATCTATGACGCATGACTAACAACAAGAGAAAAGAATAATATAAGTACATATATATAATTCAGAGCTTCACGTGGGATGGAGTAATTCCATGGTTCGATGGAATGTAATTCTTTTAAAAAATATCTCATGGAACTAAGATTAATGTGAGTGGTAAGGAAAAGTTATCGTACACGCATATTAATCATACAAGAGTAAGTGTTCGTATCGGCACAATTATAACTTGATCTATTTTGCAAAACAATTCTAGAACGTCTGACGTCTGTTATTCTCAATTGCTAAAGCCTGTAATGGGAGGTCGTCTGTAATAAAGAGGACGGATAGGAAGCTGAAAAACTTTAACTTACACTCACTATTTTCTTCGAAAATAATATGTGAATTGCACAAAACAAATAACAATGAATCAACACGTAAAGTAATAACGCAGCTCGATCTATTGTAATAGTAACAAATGATTTAATTCTACTTTTACTTATAATCGATAGTATATTTTCGAATAATTCATCATTGGTTATTCAATGTCAATCTGATCGACTTGATTTAATAAGTTCGGCCACTGTTTTCATCTTTTTCTATGATAACTTTATCTTCATCTTCTATTGTTGATTCTCTATCAACTGTTCATGATTTTACAACTGAAAAAACTACTCGCTTATTATAAAAAGATCCATCGAATCATTAAGGGTCACCTCTCAGAAAACCCAAGTTTTTGAAAAAATATCGAAGTTTGAGTTTTTGCCATAGGAAGATGCACCGAAGCTTTCTCTTTCAGAATATATATGGCTTTTTGCAAAATGATCAGAGTTTCACAGGAAACTTCGACTCTACTATCATGTTTTGAGAGAAATTTTCGTGATTTTTTCAAGTTTTTCCGTTTTGGAAAAACTGCGTTTTCACTTTCATTAGCATTGAATAGAACATTTTTATATTAACTAGAATGACAGACGGTGTCAGTTATCTTCATCTGTTACATGCTTTAAAACTGTTCATTGAAATGTATTAAAAATATGTGATGGTAAGATGATTTTTTTTCTGAATTTGAATGAAAAAATCTATTTCTAAAATTTCTTTAGAGTTTTTTTTTCAAAACATAGTTTCCAAGCAAGAAAATTGGAATTAATCCCTTCTAGTTCAAGCTATAACTACTATTATTTTCTTGTTCTGAAGCTCTCAATAAGACCAAACTTTTGTTCGACCAGATTTATTATACTTTATTCTTGAACTGAGAAAAGTAGAATTTAGTATGGTGAGGAAAACCTTTTTTTGTGCTTATTCGAATACTATCTCTATTAACATACTCATAAGAAATGAATGGAAAGGAATTTCAAAATTCTGTTCAGACAAACATTGCGCATGAAGGTTTGCTTTGATTTGAAATCAGTCCGAGCTCTGTATCTCTGATAGTGACGAAGTTATGACAATTCTCCTGGAACAGAAAATTTTTCGTCCCATCCCATGCAGAGCCCCGGTATAATCCTATAGATAAAGAGGAAAAATCCTTATAACTGCATCTAAAGAAGATACAAGTCATAACATTATATAATAAAACAAAATATTTATTTTTCAATCAAATTTAACCAATCATTCAATGTCTGCATGTTCCAATCATTACAAAAAAATATAGCGAAAATTTATACTCATTATAGAAAAACAAACAAAATACTCACTGTAATGTTTTTGATTTTATATGTTAAAGATATTTCTCATTAGAAAATTACAAAGATGTTATTCCAATCTCGACTAAATTCTAAACACATCTGCCACATATATCTAGAGTTTAGAATTTTGCGTGTGGATTTTCAGAGGG
>CAJNOL010000319.1:112034-162603 GCA_905250125.1 Rotaria sordida
TCTAGTTTTTTCTACTACACATTCACGTTCATTTCATACATCAAATAAACGAGATAAAAAAGATTATTATGAAGTTTTAGGTGTACCAAAAACAGCTACTGCTAAAGAAGTCAAAAAAGCTTATTATACAGTTTGTTTGATTTTTTATTTTATCAATTAAATAATTATTCATTTATTATTATTTTTAGTTAGCAAAACAATATCATCCCGATACAACGGACAAGAAAGATGCGGCGGCAACAAAAAAATTTCAAGAAGTATCAGAAGCTTATGAAGTATTGAGTGATGAAACAAAACGAAAAAATTATGATACATATGGTATGGGTGGTGATCCATTTAGTTCAAGTCAAGGTTCATATCCCGGTGCTCGTGGTCCTTCAAGTGATCCACGTCAAGGTGGCTTTCGTGGTTACGAATATTATCAATCTCAAGTTGATCCCGAAGAATTATTTCGAAGAATTTTTGGTGATGCATTTAGTCGAGGTGGATTTAGTAATCATGAATGGATGAATGATGCCGATGAGAATTCATTTCAAAAACAAGGCATTACACAAGTAATCATATCATATTTTTCATGTCGATTTAATTAAAAGAAGGATAATGAGACGATCAAACATGCGAGACACTCGATAGAAAAAAAATTATGCATTGATGTCTGAGACTATCAATCTCGAAATTTTAGCATTCAATAGTCTTTCCTTCAAAAGTTAATCAACATCGACTTTTTACTATTTCGTATCCTTATGAGAAAAAACTATCCTATACAAGTTGTGCTTGTTTTCGTCTCGATAAATCATTAAAAATTTTTTATAAATTATATGAAAGAAAAAAAACTGAACACTCTATAAGATGGTAAAAAATATATATAACATTTTTAAAGATTTTCATTAACATAACGCAATTAAACATGACATTCCAAATCAACATCAAAAACTACATTGAATGAAATACATATTAGAGAATTTTTTTTTTCGTGAGAAAAACTGATCCTTAAGGAACTACGGGGTCAATATTTAAATAAAATATAGCCGTGAGGAACCACAGGTAAATTTTTCATGCGAAAAAATTTTTCTAAAATATACTTGATTCAATGTAATTTTTGACGTTGATTTCGAATGTCATGTTTAATTGTATCATGGCAATGAAAAACCACTAAAAATGTTATGTATTTTTTTAATCATTTTATAGAGAACGAAAAGCTGTATAAAATTTAATCGGAACTTTTTGATTCTGAATCCGAACAAGTGATATCAAATGAATATTTTGCGCCCATCGAAAGAGTAATTTTTCATTTATGTTGGTCTTATAAAACTTGATTCTCTTAATGCTGTGTTATATCAAAAAAGTTCATTTTGTTCAGTTTTTTCCTTAGTATAATTAATAAAAATTTGAATGATTCATCACAACGAAAATGAGCACAACTTTTAAAGGATGTGTTTTTCTGTTTTTTCTTATAAGGAGATTTGATAGTGGTAAAAAGCCAGGGTCAGAGGCCGAAACGTAGGGAATATCTTGTTTCCTGCTTCGACTTTAGTTGGTTTTTTTCGTTGCCTCACCACGTCTTTATAAGATGTTTATGTCTTTTGATCATATGAATTATTTGACTACATATTGCAAAAAATAGGCATAGGAACTAGGGATCTACGGGTCCTTGTAGACCCGGTCGGGTCAGGGTCCAAAGTTTTATTTTATTTTTTTGTAGAGTTCAGGCCCATAATTTTATTTTTTGTTAGACCCGCTGCTTACCAGATGAGAAATACAGCAACAAGATGTAACTGTACGTTGAATTTTTTTCTAAGAGTAGCGTATAAATAGCTGCAATCTTGATCCTTCGTGTTACGAGTTGTTATCAGCGAGATAGCAACGTGATGGTATGACCACAGAACGGAACAAAAGAATAATCTCCCTTCGCATGGAATCGAACCATGCATCTCCTACTTTCCGGGCAGTCGTATTAACCACTGTACTAGAAAGGAGCACTCATTATTCGTTTCGTTCCGTCTTATGTTCAAAGGGGAACACTTCAAACATAACACTTCGCTCGTTCATGTATACGAAGGATGACAGGTATTGATGGAAAAAAACCTCGTGCTTGGATCCGGCTGGGTTCAAATTTTAAGCTTTGTTCGGGTTCGAGTATATAAAAATGTGGACTTGCAGTTCCCTAACAGGGGCACAAAAACGATATAGCTCGAGATCAAGCAATCTTTTACTTTGTTATTCTCCATTGAATGAAGAAATAAAATATTATTAACAGTTGTTGGGTCTAAATTACATCTTCTTTGGTTGACAACTTCATCTGCTACCAAAAATTCTCTTTCGACGGCAACTGAACTGTATGGGATTGAGTATATGCGATATGCTGATTGATCTCACCCTGTCGTAAGACCTTTTCTCGCTTCATTAATGCTAACACTCTTGGGTTAGAGATTTTAGACATCAATGCATTGATTGCACAAATATTTTTTTTTATCGAGTGTTTCGTATACTGGACGATCACATGATTGCTTTCTTAAATTTTTTGTTTTAGTTATCATTAGATTTAACATTTCAAGAAGCTGTACGTGGTTGTAATAAAGATGTAAAGGTTCGCATTGTTGATACATGTCCAACTTGTAAAGGTACTCGTTGTGCACCTGGTACACAACCACAAAAATGTCGTACGTGTAATGGAACTGGTATGGAAACAATTGAAACAGGTCCATTTTTTATGCGTGCAACATGTCGATCATGTCATGGTCGACGTGAAACAATTCCAAAACCATGTGTAGAATGTTCAGGAAAAGGAAAAACGGTGCAAAAAAAAGCTACAACAATACCAATACCAGCTGGTAAATAAATTATTGTATTTATTTTTATTAAGATAACGATTTCTTTGAGAAGAAATATTTTTTTTATTATTTTTTTTTTTCGTTTTTCATTAGGTGTGGAAGATGGGCAAACAATGAGAGTTAATTTAGGTTCATCTGAAGTTTTTGTTACATTTCGAGTTAAATCAAGTGAAAGATTTCGAAGAGATAAAGAAGATATTCATAGTGAAGCTAATTTATCAATTGTTCAAGCTATCCTTGGCGGTGCAATTAAAGTACCAGGAATTTATGAAGATCATGTTTTACAAGTCAGAGAGAGAGAGAGTGAATTTTCTTTTTGTCATCATTAAATAGATAATTTAAATTTTAGATTCCACCTGGTACACAATCCCATCAACGTTTTCGTCTTATTGGTAAAGGTATAAAACGTCTTCATAGTCCAGGAACAGGTGACCATTATATTCATGTGAAAATAAAAGTTCCTACGTATGTTAAATATGAATTTTAGTTTTTTTGAGAATACCTTTTTTGATTTTTTTTCCTATAGACGATTGACAACTGAACAAAAAGCATTAATATTATCATTTGCTGAATTAGATAAAGATGTTGATGGAACAATTAATGGTTTAACACAAACAAAATCTGGTAAAAAAGAAAAACTAATTTGAAATATTATTTTCTATTAAATTTTTATTTTTTTTAAGGAAGTCGAGTAATCAATGAAGATGATTATCCTTTATTAAAATCAATACGACAAGTATTATCTAATTTACCACTTGGTAGTAAAAAAGTAGCTGATACAATTGAAGAACGAGAAACCGATACAAAACGTAGTTCAACAGCTAAAAAAAAATCAAACAACAATTAGTTTATGTGTTGTGCCAGATTAAATTTTTTTTTTCGTTCTTTTCTTTTTGTTAACTTTACAGAATGCTTTTTTGTTAAGAAAAAAAAATAACATAGTAATAAACGTAAATCTGGCAATGAAATTTTAATTGAAATTCCATTAAAAGTATTAGATCGAATTTTTCTTATTTGTTATCATCGTATTCTAATGTATATGTTTCAATTATTAATTCTATTTAAAAAAAAGCTTGTCAACGCAGTCCCTTTGAAGGATATAATATGGAATTCACATGTGTTTTTTTAGCCTGATTATATCAATACAAAATACGTAAAATAAATAATCTCTGGCAGACTGTGGTTATTTTTCAAGGGTAATCGATTGCAAGTGAAACAATCTACAGTTTGAATAGAAATTTTTTCTTTTTTTACTGACGCTCTATTTTTTTTTTGGCTTTTTTGCTAATCCCTTACTGTTTTACATTTTCATATTTCGTTGTGCTTAATTTAGCAATATTATTATTATTCTAATCATTGGTTTAATTATCAAAGAAGTCTGTTGTGCATATCTATTATATCCACATGAGGTCTCAATACACTACTATATGTCTCAATAAGTTCACAAACACTGATATTGATTATTTTTCGAAGTTATAACTTGAGGCAGTTCACGTTTTTTTATGCTGATCATATGACGATTCTGGCAGATCAATACATAATTGCTTATCATCCTTGATCTCTTGGATAGAAATTTTTTATCTCCACAAAAATAAAAAACTGAACACAAATGTTTTTCAACTATTGAAATTTCGAGAAAGTAAATAATCTAAGTCTTATTATTAATGACGTTCAGCGTCTCTTTTTTTTTGCTTGCTAAGGAATTCTAGGAAAGAAGTCTGATGCTTGTTGCCTTCGATTGTAATGGACACTTGTCCCATGACTGTTCGCCTTTACCTCCTCTCCTTCTACCATTGCTGGAGCCTAGGAAGGAGAGGGGAACCGGAAAAACCTGCATTTAAACTTACATTCAATATTTTCTTCGAAACAAAAAAAGCACATATGGGTTTCACAAAACAAATGAGTTTTGAAGACATCAAATAATCATTTTTTTTTTTTTCATAGTTCATATTACTTGTCTATCTATGTACTTTAGTATTGAATAGTAATAAAAGGAAAGTTTTCTTGAAATGGAATTTTTATTTATTCCAAAAAATGAACGTCTTAACAATTTAGCATTGAGCAGGCGCTACATGTTGTGGAAATTGTCCCATATAATTTCCTGGTGGGTCATAATTACAAACAACAATAGCTCTACGTCCTCCATTGCCAAAACCAATACCAACACCAAGACGTGTGGAACCTTTCCATACAACTTGTGTAAAATGACCAGTGGCACCTGAAAAACCAGGTCGACCAAAATTATAGTCTTCGATTTCATCATACCATGCTTGAGTTGCTTCATTTCCTAAAAATATAATTGACTAATTAAAAAAAATTGATTTAAATTAAAAGTAAAATTTCTTAACCATGTAGATTTGCCAGTGGTACTGAACTACTCGACATATAAAGATTTTCTCCATAACCATTATTTGAATGTTGAAAACCATTTGTTGCAGCAAGATAATCAGCATAGTCTTGTGCTATTTTATTCAGATTACTATCAAGTCGAAGTGGTTGAGCACAATGACGAGCTCGTAATGCATTGTGACGTTGTAATGTTTCATCTTGAAATTTAATTTGAGCCGGTGTGAAAGCGTTTGCTACAATAAAAATATTTTTTATTTTTGTTTTTATCTATTTTTACTTAATTAATTTTCATTTACCTGACACAATAGCAAATACAGCCAAAGCTAATGCTAGAAGTTGCATCGTAAATTTCAATAAACTGTTTAAGAAAAAAGAAAGAAACAAAATAAAAGAATATTAATAATAGTAAAACTTACATGTACTTTTGGTAATAAAATGGAGTGATATTGAATCGATCATTCGTGATTTTATATACTATTGAAAATGGGTAACCAAATACTCTTAATACTTTATTTTTAATTATCAAAGAGCAAACATACTCTTAAAGATTAACCATCAAAACAATGGTTTCCGAATACTTAAAAGATTATTTTTGTTTTTTGTTGATACTTCGATTAAGGGACCCCCTCCTCAAAAATCGATCTCAGCTCCGGAACATCGAGATAGCATGAAACTTTGGGGATATGTTGGGGGTGTAAAAGTACGTCTGTGATAAAATTTTCAGCCTCCTATCCTGATGTATTAGGTAGATACGAACCAAACAAGGGTCGAAAAATAGCTTATCGCATCACCAAAAATTCTCTATAGGTGTTCATTCAATTTGGCTCATTGCTTTTTCGTGTGAAAGAGCATGTCAGGATGCAGTGCCTCTGAGGGCTCTTTTTTTTTTATTCTTATCTTTATGAAGGAAAACAGGCTTCACAAGTTCAATCACTCAAAAATCCCTCACAAAAATCATGCTTATATTATAAAGTCGCTTTTCAATATAATAATAAGAAAGCTTTATCAAAAAAAGGGCCCTCAGAGGCACTGCATTCTGACATGCTCTTTCAAACAAAAATAAATATTTGACTTTATATCGGATTATAATTGATTTTTGTTGGTGATGCGTCGTTCGACTACCATTTTGAGAAAAAAAGAAAAAGATTTTTGGATTTTTTCAAAAACCGCTGGTTTTTCGAATAGGGGTTGTTAAAAATCTTGAACGTTTTTCGAAAAAAAGGAGGTATCGAAGAAAAATTTTTATCGTTTATGAAAGAGCAAATGACAGGCTATCTCCCCATGTATTTATCTCAATCTTGACCATTCTGAAAAAAAATTAACTTTTTTGAAGAAAAGGGCCCCCTTAATCTTCAAAATATATTTTCAATTAACTAAGGTATCAAATATATTCCAGGCATTGTTTAGACGATCTTTGTAGGTTAATTTCTATTTTCATTATCAATTGTTATTTGTCATTAAAGCTCGGTATCACATTCCGAAACTTGATTCCCAACTCCTACTCTGACGGAGACGGAATCGAAGTCGCAAAAAGAATACTTTTCAGTGTTAGAGTGATTAAAAAAATTGTTTTTCTCAGTCAGTCTCAAAATAACATCAGTAGAATAGTCAAGGTTTTAGTCTTGCATAGTATGAACTTTATCCTTTATATGTTTAGTAATAAACAAAATATATACAAAAATATTCTACTTTTTTAGTTTTATAAGTTTCCAGAGAGAAAAATCATATTAAGATGACTTTCATACAAAATAAATAACAAGAAAAAAAAAGTGAATAAAATGGTTTACATATGGTTGAAATACAACAAAAAACTTTTCAAACTTTACCGAAGTCAAAAAGTTTGACTTGGTCAAACTTTACTTTTCACTAATGAATATGATTTGAAAGACAGAAGTCAACGAACAAATTATTTCATATTTTTCAAGAAATCAAATCACTGTGTTATCCATCGGTCAAATGAAAAAAATACTAATTCGATGCTAAAATACTTCAAAAAAATTTTTTTTTTTCTTTTATTCAATGTGCTGAAAAAGAAATTCGTAGAGTGCATTTGTTCAATTCATTTTCAATACAGAATTAAATTAGTTTACAAGTGTTAATTAAAAAATTGATTTTCATAAATGGAGAACAAGTCAAACAAATCTTTTATTTGGTTCATTGGATATTAGGTCTCAGTTTAAGAATTAGTTTCATCATAGGTCAAATGACTTCCGGCAAGTACTATTTCAAATTACTTTTTAAATATTCTTAGAAATTAAATATATAATAATTAAACAAATCTATTGATCAATAATAATATTGAATTTTCTTTTAAATATATTCTACCGAACGAATTCATCAAAATAGAAATCACTAACCATGTGTCTTGTCTACTATTTTCTCTCTTTTTATTATATCGATTCAATCAAATACGACTGTAATGTACACACAAATCAATGCCTGGATAATTCTTTTTCATTTAAGAAAAAAGAAAAAGAAGAAAATCTAGAAATACTAAATGTAAACATTCTCGTCTATATTCATCATATTTCCATCTTTATCGATACCGATCAGTTCATTGTACATAATAATCATCGATATTTGTATAAAAGTACAATGAGTGAATCAAATTATTGTTCATCATCACCGATTCGTATACATTTTTCTGATGTAACAAATAAAAATTCTATTATTGATGATGATTGTCGATGGAAGTTACCAAGTGGTAAATTAATAAAAACAAAAACCAAAAACCAAAAAAATTTCTTCTAAATCAAATTGAATTATTTTATGTCTTTGTTTTAGCTGCACCAATAATAACAATTGAAAATGATGAAAATGAAAATGATGCATGGAATGAATATCGACATTTATTTGAAACAAATCATTCACATATGTTAAATCCATCATCGATTGATAATTATTTTCTTCGACATAGTAGTGCTAATACAAGTTTAAATGAATCAACATCATTTGAACCATTAATTGATAATCATGATGATATTTTTTCAATAATTGAACAAGCTGGTATTACATTTGGTAAGTGAAAAAGAAAACTGATTTAAAAATGATTTTGTTTTTTTTTGTTAAATTTTTTTAGATGCATTAACTGGCTCATCATCAGTAGATTTACTTTGTAGTACAAGTGGTTATCATTCATATGAACCATCGCCATTTAATCATCGTTCAAAACGATCATCAGTACTTGATCCATCTGCAGCTGAATTTCATATGGAAACAGAATTAGGTTTAATATCTAATAATCAATCAACAAAACGATCTTCATGTCAAAATGATCAACAAAATCGTCGAACGTCACGATCACAAAATCATGCTGCACAACGTATTTCTACTTCATGTAAATATTATTAGAAATGATTTTGTTTAATCGGGTTCCTTTTTCTTTTTTGTTTTTTTTAGATGAATATAAATTTGGTGGTTATGGTCGTGGAATTAATGAATTTCTTGAACCAAATGGTATTACTTTTCTATCCGATGGTACTATTGCAGTTGTAGATACAAATTCAAGTCAAGTTAAATTATTCGATCCTGTTCGTAGAGAATGTATACTTAAATTTGGTCAAGCAGGCACAAGACCTGGCGCATTACTTTATCCATATCGTATTGCTGTTTTACCAGGACATGATTTAGTAAGATTTATTTTTATTCTATATAATAAATGTTTATAAATCTTTTATAGCTTGCTATGGTTCAACGATCTCCACGACCAATGATACAAATATTTGATCGAAATGGTCAATTCATTAGTCGCTTCGGAAATGATCTCGAAAGTCCACGTGCTATTTGTATTGATCAACAAGGACGTATTATTGTTATTGAATCAAAAATTATGAAAGGTAACAAAAACAAAGCATGTAATTTCAAAACGAGATATAGCTATATAATGAGAACCAAGACACATCAGAAAATTAAATCTTAGGTCAAAGAATGTAATAGATAATTGTTTTCATATATATATATATATATATATACATAAAAAATTAATAAAATCAAAATTCAAGGTAATTATTGACTGAGATTAATTAATCCGAACAAGCTTAAGAAATCTTTAGACTTCATATGTAAATAATATGAAATTATTTTATTAAGATTATGAGAAGTGAAAGGGTATCTATAAAAACTGCAGATACCTACGAACAACGCCAAAGCTGCAAAAAAATGATACAATTCGAAATGAATATCATACGAACAGTCATTCCAAGCCGCGCTTTTTGTATTTAACTGGGATATAGCCTTTTTGAGGACGTGAACACCCACGGCACTCACGAACATTTCAAGGACACTCATGGTTACTGTAGTTTTTATACAAGAGGTTTTACAATGAATTATTAAAGTACCCAACGATAACTTTTGAGTACGCATAAAAACTGCGAATTGCGCAAACATTCATTATTACCTTGGTTTTAATTGTAAAAGATAACGATAGTTTCCTTGATATTTATGTGTTGAATATCTTGTATAATTAAAAATCAAAGTAATCATGAGTGTTCGTGCCCACAAGGAAAAAATTATACTCCAACTGGAAACAAAAAGCATAACCTAGAATGTGTGTTCGTATGATACTCGTTTTGAACTGTATCCTTTTTTTGTTGATTTCGTCACGTCCATTGTTTTTATAGGTATCCAAAGAGAATTGAATAAGTATCGAAGGTAAAACCTAAAAAGTCAAATGTTGAAAGTTCCAATCATTTCTTACCAACCGATCGAATTTTAGTAATCTTTATACTTTTCGACAGAAATTACACGACTTGTGACTAAAACTCATTGGATTTAAATTTCGAACGAACCCAAAAAGTTCTAACTGAGACTCTGAAACTTGCTCTTATACATATTTAATGAAAAAATATGAAAAAACAAATTTGTCTCATGTGAATTTCTAATATGGCAAATATAATTTTTCTTTTTTTTTTAATTTGTTGATGTATCGTTCATTTGAAATTTTTATTACTATAGTTCACATTTATGATGCAACATCGGGTCGTATTTGGGGTCAATTCGATTTACGTGATCATTTAAGTTTTCCGACAAGTGTCTGTGTCAATGATCGACATGAACTTTATGTTAGCGATAATGAATCTCATTTTGTACGAGTGTTTGATTATAATGGAAAACATTTGAAAAATATTGGTGCTGGTATATCTTATCCGATAGCATGTCGTATTGTAAGAAATATTTAATTTTATTAATTTTTTTTTCTTCTTTATTTTTCTTTTTTTTGTTTTACTTTTAGAACCAACCACGACGTGAACTTATTGTTGTTGATAATCATGAAAATTTTAATATAACAACATATGATTATGATGGAAATAAAAAATATTCACATTATTCAGTAAGATTTTCGAATTATTTTTTTTTTCTTCTCTTTAAAAATTTTTCAAAAATATTTTTTTTTGTGATTTAGTTAATGAAACATTCTCAATGTTTCGATGTTGCTGTTGGATATAATGATGAATTAGCAATGGCATCTAAAGATTATAAAATTTATGTTTATAAATTAGGTGAAGGTCTTGATACGTTAACAAGCAGTGATATAAATCATAATTATTGTTAAATTAAATTTTTTTTTTTTCTTTGTTCTTACAATGATCTTTAATTATTATCTTGTTCGTTCCTGTGTGTTGTACAAATGAATTTATATCTACCGCTTAATAATATTATAAAAAAAAATAATACATATATAAATTCTCGTTCTTCACCTTTGTGGTAGACGAATTGATTTTTTTTTCTTCTTCCTATTAGCATAACTTCATTTGATTTTTTTTTGCCCTTTTCGTTTATTTTTTATTTGTTATAACTTCAACATTCAAACGGATTAATTTCTAATTTTTTTTTTTTCCTCACGTTTTTTTTTGTTGTACAACACTTCTATTTGACTATGCATATATTAATATAAATTGGAATATGACGTGCGAGTTAAAAAAAAAAAAGAAAGCAATCCTTTATTTAACAGGAAACTTGTCTTTTTTTTTCTTTTTGCATAAAATACATTTAAAACTACAGTAATAACTTTGATTAAAGGAAGCACTCTGATTAATGATTCGAAGAGAAAATGACGATTAATGTTTACTTTGAATTAAACAATGGATTTATTTTAATAAATAGAAATTTTCTTGTGTAGAATAGAATTCACTATTTTCTTCTATCTCAAACGTGAATAAATTGAACTAAATTGCATAATTTGTACGTTTAATAGAACTCCATCAAACGGTATTAATGACATTATTTAATTTCAATGTAACTGTCTTCTATGTAAATATGGTTTTTTTCTTCCTTGAAAAAAAAAATATATATGATAATATAATATTCATTTTGTCTATATGGTAATTCATCAAATCACGGCAGGTAATCAGTTTATGTATTCATTGCCTTGGCACATCAAATTTACAGTCAAAAGTAAAATACGTTAAATATTTCATTAGCTAATTAAAAATTATCGATAATATAATTCCCTAATCAAAACCCTGGATGTTCTCATTAAAAAACAAAAGTAAATCTAAACTTTATATGATGCCTAGTAAATAGTTATTTACAGGTATTTACTGGCTTAATTACAAAATATATATCAATCTGTCTCCGCATACCTTTTTTTTTCTATATACTTAATGATAAGAAAAAAAAACATGTTTTTTTCTTTCATAGAATCCATAGTAATCGATGTGTTGTTTGTCGTATTACATTTGAAGTTTGTTAGTTGCCTGTATATGATAGTATTGTAAGATAAAATTGTGCCAAAAGATCAAAAAGAACAATATTGTTTTCAAATTATTTAATATAACGTTTCAATGAGAAAATGCATTATTGTGTTACAATTATTGGATTAGACAATTGTGCACATAAGGTACATTCGTATGTATATATCCTTGAAACCTATTCAAAAAAATATTTACTTACGATCAAACAGCAATTTATGTGTGCACAAGCAAATATATAAATCAGTTCGATCTTTTTTTTTACTCTATTTTCGAGAAGATTGTTAAAAAAAATGTTAGTAATGTAAGAATTCAAGAGGCGTAAATGATGCGAAGTTTTTTTTTCTTGTATTTTTAATTCAATGAGAAAAAGATAAAATAAGAAGAATGTCCTTTTAGTTTAGTTCTTTTTCAAGGAAAATTATCTCAAAAGCAAAAGTGGATATCATATTCCGTTTATGATGAAGGTAAATTTCATATACATATATATATATATATATATATCGTTAGAAAAAAAAATGTATACAAGGAAAAAAAATGAGTTTTTGTCTCATTACCAACAATATAGAATAACAGTTAAAAGTATGCAAAGAAAAAAAAAATATTCGCCTGGAAGTTTTTTCAGGTAAATAATTATAACATAAAAATATAGAACTATGAATTAAATTGTGTAAGGTCTTTTTTTTTCTCGGAAGATATAATAATTATAGATTCATTGTGCAAATAGAAAAATTTTCATAAATTAACCTTGAAATTTGAGACGAATGATTGCAGCTTTAGAAATTGTCGATGTAGTTTTGTTATTGCGCGATTAATTTTCATAAACAACATGAGTAACCTATATTTTATTTTACTTTGTTTTTTTTTTTTTATGAAGAAAAAAACAAAATGAATGGTATGCCAAGATGTTAAAAACGAAAGAACACGTTTTAATTAACCATAAGAAAATTATTCTTTTACAGAAAAAAGAAGGGATTTTTCACAAAAGAAAAGGGAAAGAAAAAAAAAACCGAGGTGTATTTAAGTATATATAGAAACCGCAAAAAAAAAAATCAAGACTATTTGCTTCGGATCAACTTTTATATAAGCGACAATATTGTCGGAGAGTTGTATGTGGTTCTTTTTGTTTCCATGTACGCCCGTTATTAACCACTGCTTATTGTAAGTTGCACATATTTGCGTTCACGTCGTCAAATTTTTAATTCAATGCCAAACCGAGAAAAGAGAAATAAAGTGTTTATGCGTTTGTTTTCAACAACAGCCATTGAGAAAAGAAAAATGTCATATTTTTTTCTTCTCCCTCTTTCATAATTTTTCTCTTAGAATTTTTTTTCCACACTTTTCAGTCATTTTTTATTAGTATGTTTACATACGAAGTATTCGATTGTATATAACTTATATATTTACATTATTCGAGGTTCAAATGTATTCGGTTAAAAAAACATATTAAATTACTTTTCATCTTTAATTATTATCTGCAGATTAATTTTCAACGAGATCAATTCTTCTAATGGGAAGCTTTGTATGGGATAATCCGCGTTATGGTCAATGTTATAATAATCGGCCTTTATCTGTTGCTTTAACAGAATCATGTGGATCGGACATATTCCCTCGTGTTGAAAGTGATTTTGCATTAATGTGTCATCCTCAAAATTTTTTATCAGGTCGAAGATTTCGACGAGAGTTTTTCAGTATGTTTTAATTTATAAAAGAAAAAAGAAAAACATGGAAATATTAATCTGTTTTATTTGAAAACACATAGATGTATATCATCCAAATGCTTATTATGGTTCATGCTGTTGTTTACCATCAATGCAATGGGGACCAATGTGTCATTGCACTTCAAGAGATGGATTCGTTAGAAATTTAGGTAAATGTTAAACAAACTGAATTCATAATCAATTATTGGATTGAGATAAATTAGGATCGGTAACAGTAGAAGAACATGAATTTCAACCTGTGGTTAGATGTGTTCGTCCAGTATCACCAATTATTCGAGAATTAAAAGTACGTCGACGACCTTCATCGTGTGTTGATCTTCGAAATCAAGAAACGAAAGAAGTTGATATACGTCGTGAAGAACGTTATGAATATCATTATAATTATGATTTACCAAGTAAACTATTGTTTTTATTATTTTTCTTAATTTTTATTTTATTTTTTATTGAATATTTCTCGAAGAACGACCACAAACACCACCAAGACGAGGTTAATACGTGAAGAAAAATGTTTTAGAATTTCTTGGTTTTTGTTTTCTACTAATTTAATTTAGTTCGTCCAGTGACAAGAGATACCGGAACAGCAACTATTAACGTTCCCAAACGACCTTTAACTATGACAGGTAATATATATATATATATATATATACATTTAATATTTTATTTCTTATTGATATTTACTTATCAAATAGAAACTGAAAGATTTGATCGATATGAACAAGAAGAAAAAATAAAAAAAGATAAGATTACAACAGGTTAGAAAATTAATACAATTCATTCGGTAAATAATTTCTTTTTCCAATAGAAAAAACTCAAGTTACTCATACAGTAGTAGAAGAGCCAATACGACGTTATTATGAATGTAAGTAATATTTATATTTTTGGTTTTTTTTTTCTTACTTGATTAATATACCTATTAAATGTTTTCATACATATTCTTGATCATAGATTATGATACTTGCGATCAACAATATCAACAAGCATGCAGAAAAGCACAACGCAAAGATTTTATACAACGAATGAATGCTCAAAATGGTAATACTTCCTTTTTTTTTTTACATTTCATTTCAATGGCATGTGTTGATAATTTGTTTTATTTGCTAAAAAGATTTATTTCTTCTCAGACACAAAAAAAAATAGTACTGAGTTAAGTATAGTAAATTTTGATAAATCATAGTCGATATAGGAATGACAGGAATTTAGATGTTAATCAATCTGTCAACACAAAAAAGCTTGCCATATTTCTGTTTCTCTCTCTCAAGAGAGAGAGAGAGAGACATGTTGATAAAGATATTTGATATCAAATCTTTATGAATTATCAGTATTAGTTTTAACAAAGGAAGGCCTCGAATGAACTAATCAGCTTTTGTATATATCATGTAAATACTAAGGAGGAATTAATATTCTAAGAAGAACTCACTTTCAAATTTTGATTTAAAACTTTGCATAGTAACAAGTCTTAAAGAGAATAGTTTATTGTAAAAGTTTTAGACCATTTGATTTGTTCCTATCCAAAAATAAGAAGATTGAATTTGTCGATGTATACAAGCGACGAAAAAGGCACATTTTTACCTTAACCGTAGTAATTACAAAAAAAATCTGAAAATTTTACAATAAACTATTCTCGTTGATATAGGTCATTGTGCAAAGTTCCCAGTCGAAATTCAAAAAATGAATTTTCTCAATATCGGAGAAGCCCGAATCCCGTCCCGTGCGACATTTTGAAAATAAAAAAGGATTCAGGACTTGAAAAAAGTTCGTCTCGCAGGGTTCTAGGAATTATACAGCATTGACTTGCAGAATACTACAGAAAAGCAAAATCTTCGCAACAATAAGTTAACCGATGACGATTGATCTTGTTTCCTTTGTACACGCCTTTATGAAAAGGGAACATCATATACTCATCACTCGGTCATCGGACTGGAGGATAGTGCCTAACGGTTGTGCATAGAGTCTTACAGGGCAGTTTCAAACCTATCCGGTGAGATATTCAAGATAGTTTGTATCAATGATCATCATAAATGTATCTTTCCTCCTTTCAAAAGCCGAAGAACGAATTTGAATTTTGTTTTTTATGTACAGTAGGGAAAAAAGAGACAATCTCTTTTAACTTTTCATACAATATTCATTTTAGGTAAAACGCAATCATTCAATACATTAAATACATTTTCGGATTGTGGAACAAATTACGTTACTCTTCAATCAGTACCAAAATCATGTGAAACAGATTATTATACTCTTCAATCAGTACCAAAATCATGTGGAACAGATTATGTTACCTATCAATCAGTACCAAAGTCATGTGGAACAAATTATGTTATCCATCAATCAGTACCAAAATCATGTGAAACATTTGTTACTACTACGGGATCAAACTCTTCTCAAGGTTTCACATGTGACAGAACAGCACCATTCACTGTTGAAGAAAGTTCTATAACACGAAATTATGTTAATACAACTTAATTTAATTTTATCGTCATCATTTTACAAACGAACAATTTTCTTCTACATTTCAAACTTTCGATTATTTCTTTTTTTTTCTTCTTCTTCTTTTGTTCAGATATAATCATTCTTATTCTCTTTATACACTATAATCCGAAGCATTAAAAGTACGTCTTCGAATTTTACTTTTTTTAATTTCATGATGATGTTTTGTTTTGTTTTTATATACTATAGACTGATATGGATTGGTCATATATTTACTATTATAATCTTATAATGGTCCTCTACCTATACTGTATATCTTAGATTTTTATCTTTATGTATATGTGTAAGTATAATTTCAACTGTAGTAGTTTTCAACATTTGATTCTCATTTGCACATTACACTTTGTTTCACATATTTCTTTTTTATCATACATATACATGACACTGTGTACTAATATATTGCGAGATAAATTTTTATATTATGCTTTCTTTCTTGTGTTATGATATATAGAGTTGACCTGTTCGTATAGAGAGACCATAGCTACTATACCTTCAGGTGAGCTCTATGTCATAATACAAGAAAGAAAGTGTAATATAAAAATTTATCTCGCAATATATTAGTACACAGTGTCATGTATATGTATGATAAAAAAGAAATATGTAAAACAAAGTGTAATGTGCAAATGAAAATCAAATGTTGAAAATCACTACAGTTGAACTTATACTTACACATATACATAAAGATAAAAATCTAAGATATACAGTATAGGTAGAGGACCACTATAAGATTATAATAGTAAATATATGACCAATCTATATCAGTCTATAGTATATAAGAACAAAACAAAACATTATCATGAAATTAAAAAAAGTAAAATTCGAAGACATAATTTTAATTCTTCGGACTATAATAAGCAGCCTACTAGAGGGGAAAGATAAATATTGTAGATAGATTATATTTTACTTATAAAAAGAAAAAATTTACTCTGCATCATTTATATAAAAAAAAACACAACATATTGAAAACAAAAAGAACAAATATTTGATTATTATGTTCTATTTTCATGGCTTCATGCATCCATTCTGTCAAATCAATTGATGTGATTCTAGTGGTTGTTGTCACAAAATGAATGTCATTCTGCGTAGTTATCAAAAAAAAATTAAATATTCATAAAGAAACCTAGGCAAAACAACCTATTTTATTAATAGTTTTTTTTTCTATATACAATAAAAATTCCTATTGTCTTTTATGAAAAATCATTATTCATATATAAAATAAATAGGGCATAATAATTCTAACTTACTAATTTATTAAAAAGAATGCATTTGAAATGAATATTCTTACTTGATCTCAACAATTCATTCATTCTTTTTCAAAAGAGAGAAACAAAATATCGGTTTTAAAAAATGTAATTATAATAAATAGATGATGACTATTTCAAGAGAACTTCATTCTAGAAAAAAGAATGTTATTTTCTACAAGAAAAGGTATGAGAAAACCGAACGTTGTTGAATTTTTTTTTTCTATCATAATTGTTCATTCATTTTGGTTATGATGCTTGAAACCAATCAGAGATCTCGTATAGCCTTAAAAACATGAAGACTATTATTCTTCAGATCGATTTCAGTAGTAAAGCGCCGGAAATCGATAAAGCATGGAAGCAGTTTTCCGGACCGGAAAGTCTTCGAGTTTTTTTCGGTGACTTCTCAGCCAACTTCAAGTTCTTTCCGGCAGAAGACGGCCGTAAATTATTGGAAAAAATTTCGAAGACTTTCCTGCTCGGAATACTGTTTTCATGTTCCATCGATTTCTAATATTCTCCTGCTGGATACGATAATTTTTCTCACATCTTTTCGGTCGGTTTCAGTAAAATCTGATTGTTTTCAGAGATCGGAATCATCGACCTAAACCATTCTCATTTCAAACACAAGTGACAAATAACGTCTGTATCAATTGATCTGGATGCTTCACTCTGAAGTAAATCGGTTTTTGTTGTATTCCTCTCAAGTGCATTGTCCAAAACCAGTGAGCTCCATGCACAAATCGCTAGATTAAACTTGCTCGACTATTGAAAGAAATAGTAAAAAAGAATGAAGCTTAACAAAATAATACAATGAGAACTTGGTCTCAATTAAAGATAATGAACGTTTTGGGCTTTTACTATGCCTAAAACTGTGCATTTTATATAACATTGATTTGATTAAAAGTCAATCTTACAAAATGAACTTTTCCGATTTTTTTCTTCTAGGAAATAACACATGTTCAGTATTAGCAGTCTATTAAAATTTCGAAAACAGCTATAAAGATTGAATATTGTGATCAGTGTTTTCTCTAGGTTTTGTTTTTCGAGTGAACAATTGAAATTTTTGGAAGTGCTGCCGGCCAAAAAAATTTTTGCCACATTGCAAAGGTACACGCAGATTCTTGTTTATTTTTTTTCACAATACCATTACACTTCTTCAGTTACCAATACAATGTGAAAAAAAATACTTCGAAAGAAAATCACTTCAAGAAGAAAACAATAAATCAAAATTAAATCTTTTAGGTCATTATCTAAATCAGATAGTCCTTTCATTGATATTCTCATTAATTATTCTAAATGCTCTGTCATTAAACGATTTCGCAGACCAGTTAAGATTTTATTCATTGTACTAAAATCACGTTCTACTGTTGTTGTACTGATTAGTGCACATAAAAATACTTCAGCAACTAATAATACACCCCTAGGCAAAAGCCTTTCCCTCTCCTCTCTCCATCATTTTTTTTGTATATTGAGCTTGTTTGTTCTCAAGTCAGTGCTAATTACAAGGATGGCTTGAGTACTTGATTTCAGTATCATGTATCATTGACTACGATTTGGTCCGATAAACATTATACGACTTTCAGTATAATCAATTGCTACTAGAAATGACGTAGTTGACAAAATATTTCATGACTGAGTGATTTCTTGTTTCGATTTATTTTGGATGTTTTACTGGTTTTGGTTTATCTTAATTTGTAGGATCGAGTATACTGTCTCTTAGGTCGAGCTTCAAGTCTCCGACGAAGAGAGTTTAATAAGTTGGAACCAACAAAAAAATTCAGAAAATATTGAAAAAAGAAATAACTTAGTCATGGAGCATTTTGTCACTAGGTTATTTGTAGTGATGGTTGATTATATCGAAAGATCTATAGTGTTTTTCGAAGCAAATCATAATCAATGATACATGATACTAAAATCAAGTACTGAAGCCATCCTTATAATTAGAATTGACTTAAGAACAAACAAGCTCAACATACAAAAAAACCTGATGGAGAAGGTGAGAGGAAAGATTTTTGCCCACGGATGTAATTGTGAATACATGTCTCTTGTCATTCCATTTTTAACTAAATTAATACATTGTTGTCATTGTGTTAAAATTGTAGATGTTTTTGCTATTGTTTTTGTGCAAATCAATATTTGGTTATATAAATAGTATTCATATAACTTAGTTCCATTAATTCCCATTCGGGAAAGACAAACTATATTATCACTGATCTATGAGTGAGTATAGACGAAAGTATCATGAATAAGATAATGATCAATATAACTGGTTTCGACTAAATGTAATAAGGAGCTTTTTACGTAAGAAAAGTAATAAAGTCAATTTAAGACAAGGACGAATAAGGAAATATAAATAAATTAGTTAAGCTATGTAGAGAGTAAATCAATTTAAAATTATCAGCGTCAACAATAATAGGAGAAACACAGGAAGGACGCCCTTCGATACCGTGTGAAAAAGACAAATGTCCATCTAGAAGAATGTTGGAAAGACCGACAGGAAAACAAAGTTTCATACAACTGATGTGCAGAGAATGCAAACATTATCAAATCGTACATCCTTCACTACTACTTGAAACAGACGAAATAAATGCTGTCGATAATGAGAGTGAAAGTGAGAAAGAAAACATCTACTTTTCTTATGCAAACAACTGTATGTTTTCGGGTGGACGAATCGAAATTTCGGGTGAGGGCCGCCTACCCGGCCCACTCATTAGATAAATCACTGATTGTGATCCTAGCAGAACATTAAATGGTGCATCTTTTCAAAAAAGAGATTAACATTTTATCATGTTCCTGGACAGAATTAAATGTAAAACTTTTGCAATACTCGATATTTTTTTTTTCAAGTTCTATATCTATCAAAACCAATGAAAATGGACAATCATATTGTTTAATATGTAAAAAAAAATATTTATTTACCATTCAACTTTATCTAGTGAATTATAATCTTTATCCACTTCTGAATAACTATATGGTAAAATTCACTTCTTAAATACAAACAAGATATATTCTTTTATTTATTTATATATCATTTGCTGTAACATTCAATGATGAATAACATTCAAGTAAACAAACTAATGATTTTGATGATACTATTATTAATCGTTTACGAAACAGAAGTGCTAATTGATGATAAAAAATATGAAAATAATTAGCTATAGCTGTTAAATTTGTTATAATCGATATTTCCATTCAACAGCTATTTTTGTAACAGTTAAAACTGAATCAATATCATCAATACAATATAGATTTGAACACTGTAACTGAGCTATTCAAAAAATAGTTGAGCATTGTGGAATTTCGTCAGTCAAACTAAACATTTAATTTTGTTCAGAACTTGATCGTAATTGCAAATACATATATATATTTATAAACAAGAATAACGTAAAACGTCTTAATAGTTTAAAAAATCATCGATGCTAATGTAATTTTTGTAAAACAGTATTTCCATACAACGAATGCGACAATTAAACCAAACTACTCTCAAAATGGGTAAATGTTCGATAGAGCTCGTTGATTTCTATCTGGAGATATCGTTTTTATTGCGAAAATCAACAACAGAAATGAGCAAAACACATTATAATTTTGGTGACGGAATTCTATTAAAAAAGTACAAATAGTTTATAAACCCATTATCTTAGCTCGTAGTAGAGCTTTCAATAGGTTACTTTTTTCCTGACCTAGTCTGATTCGAAATGCCTGCAGATCGATTGATGTTTCAGGTTTTTCAAAAACGTTTTATTGTATTATTCAGTATTAATGTATCAATCTAGTTTCAATTGTTCACTTAACTTATTTTATATAAAGGTAAGATAATAACAAGTTCCTTGCACGAAATAGCAAATTAAAACAAAGAGACAAACATCATAAATATTTTTTCATAAAAGAAAGGCTTGATTTAACGCAAGATATTTTTGATCATATCAATCTGCTTTACGTAATCGAAAAAATGTAATCATGATAGCAAAAACAACATATCTTTAGAAATACAATGCTGAGGTAAAAGAAAATGTAGGAAAAAAGTGATACTTATAATAGTAGACAGGAGCATTTACATTTGACAATCAATTTTCACAACAGCACGGATACAAAGTTTCCCATTTAATTTTTTTCCATCTAAACAAATTCTTCTGTCAATCTTCCAACGCTCAACTGACGTTTAGTTGAAGCATTTGTCAACGGAATTGAATCAATTTGTCAAAGTACTCTCGAATATTAAGACAATGCATCAACATTTAATTTCCGGAATCAGACCAGCAGCTCTGGTTTGCAAACATCTAATATTTGTCATGAGGTAATATGATCAAAGACTACTTCATATTCTCATTTACACCCCATTGTAGAAAACAGAAATTTAACGAACATATCTTAGTATTTTTTTTCAGCTTCTAAAAAATATTTAGCATTTTTCTAGGGTTAAAATTTACAGTTGACTATAACAAAAGCTAAGATACCGCCGATACTGTTGTTGATTAGATGTGCCATAAGTATTTCGTCAGAAGAGATACAAAGAGATGGCCACTTTGTGTCTTTTATGAGATGATAGACATTGTCGCTATAAATGCCTGATTGTATGAAAGGAAAAAGTCTCAACTGGGATACGAATAAAAGACAAGATATAAGCGTCGCTTATTCCTTGAGGAATTGAGGATAAGCGTATCCGCACACGTTTTTAATTTTTGTTCGAGGATATCCAAAATGCATTAACCATTGTCAGTTATTCAATGATGGAGCAACTGTCATAAGAATTAAGAAAAAACTTCATGCAATCAAAACGAAAACGATATTCGATTTGTAATCATTTCAAAGATAAAAAAACTCTAAATAAATTTTATTAATGTTTAAAACCTGTTTGTAATGATCATTCTGTAAAACGAATTTTTTAAAATTATTCATTCGAAATAAAGAAAAGTTAAGATCCTAATAATCTCTTTATAAGAATGAATCAGAAAATAGTATAATTTCAACAAAAATATCGGTTTAATAAAGAAAACTCACATTATGACAATATATGTCATCGTGTAATCTCTAAAATAGGCTTGGTAATACTAGTGTTAAAGATACATTCGACTTCCATCTTTTACATAAACTTTTGAGTTGGTCACTCTTAGAAAGATTTCATATGTCTGAAATATTCAAGAACAGAAATTCCTCCATTTCATATATACGATCGATGATGTTTTTTTCCAATAGTAGACTGACGAAAGAGCGTTTCTAAGTGTCAAATCGCTTTTTAGTCGGGACTATGTACATCATATAAGTTCTAATAAGCTATAAATAGAGTTCAGATAAATACCTTATATCTGATGAGATACTGTATTTTTTAGTAGAATGCCGTGATTCCTCTTAGGAAAACTGAGTTTCGATATTTCGATCTAAAATTTTGCATAGAAACAAACCTTAACAAGGAAAAACTTATTGTAAAAGTTTTAGACTTTTTGATTGCACCTATTCTGAAATGAGAATATTGAAATTTGTTGTTGTATATTGAACTATTCTCATTAAGGCGTGTCTCTATGCAAAGTTTCAAGTCGAAATACGAAACTCAGTTTTCCTGAGGAAGACCACAGCATTCTGGTATAAAAATACAGCAACTCGGTAGTAATAAACTATTGGCCCGAACTCATTCATAGCTCATTAGAACCTACATGATATATATAATCCCGAGTCAAAAATGATTTTGACACTTACAAACGTTTCCTCATCAGTTTTCTTCACCCTTGAATTCGAATCTAAATTTCAAATAGTGCTTTGATCTTTCTATTGAATCACAAAGAAATAAAATTGTGTTATCATAAAATTTTAAAAAACAAAAGATAAAATGAAACAAACTAAAAATGTCGCCAACACTACAATATCTAACAGCTGATTGATGATGACATCGTTCTCTATACTTCATTGTTTGTTTCTATTTTCCTCCATAAAATATTCTATTTATTTTTAATAATCAATTTTTAATTAATATAATAAAATATTTTATTAAATATAAATAATTATTTTTAAATCTTTCTTATATGAAATTTTAAACATATGATAAGCGCTATGTGCTATTTGAAAAACATGTTTTTTACCCGCCCATGTTAAATGTAGACATGTAAAGAAGTACATCGGAAGAAAGAGAAAAACGTTCGATATAACACTCATTTTTTTTGTTTTGTTTGATAGCAGATGATTTTCTGTATATGTAAGTTTAGTTTTAGAATATAAGATAACAAAATAGCAAATTTATAACAATGATAATTGATTATTATTTTTTCGAAATAGTTTTAAAATTCTTTTTGGTTTTTTTTTATTATCATTGTTGAAATTTTTTTTTATCGGAACTTTTTTTTGGTTTTTTAGATTAATGAAGATAATAAAAATCTATTTCGAAATAAAGAATACTTTTATTTTTCTTTTTTCTTGTTCAATATTCAACATCTCTATTTCGATCATCTGACATTGTTTGCCCCATAATAATTTGATTTTTTTTTTTCTTTCGTTCTGTTTATTTCCCCTTTACTACCCTCATATAGAAATCGTCAGCTTCGTCGTCATTGCTTTTTCTTCTCCTATTTATTCTTTTGCTTCACTATTAGAACGTACGTAGAGAAGGCGAACTTGCGTTCGGCAGTAAACGCTTGTGTTGCAACCTCTTTTTTCTTTTCGTCGACATTGTTGTCTTCTATGTCCTCCATATATTAATAACAACAAAAAGAAAAAACACACACATATATTGATAAACATAAAGAAAATGGGAAAAAAAACTTTTTTTTTGCTTTTCTAGATCTTTCTTGACTCCTTATTCTTGCTGTACAGCAATTTCAAAAAAAAACAAACAAAACTCATCCAATTGCATATATATATATCTATCAATATCTCCGTTTCATTGTATCTTAGCTTTTTCGTAGAATGGCATTAAAACGTATCAATAAAGAATTACTTGAACTTGAAAAAGAGTAAGTTTATAATTAATTAAAAACAAGAAAATTTTCTTCATAATATTCGATTTTGTTTTTAGCCCACCAGCTAATTGTAGCGCTGGTCCTGTTAATGACGATATGTTTCATTATAAGTATTTTCTATTATAAATTTTCATATAATTATGCTTTTTTTTTTGTTTCTACGGCAGGCAACTATAATGGGACCGGGTGATAGTCCATTCCAAGGTGGTGTATTTTTTCTTTCGATCCATTTCCCGGCCGATTATCCATTTAAACCACCAAAAATCACGTAAAATAAATTTTATTTTTCATAGAACTAAAAAAAACAAACAAAGATTTTTGATTTTTTCTTTCAGATTTACAACAAAAATTTTTCATCCAAATATTAATTCAAATGGAGCTATATGTCTTGATATTCTTCGTTCACAATGGTCACCGGCATTAACTATTTCTAAAGTGTTATTATCAATTTGTTCACTACTTTGCGATCCAAATCCTGATGTAAAATTTAAAACAAAAAAATTTTCTTTGTTTTTTGAAAAAGTTTTCTCTTTTTTAGGACCCATTGGTACCTGATATTGCTCGTACATATAAAACGGATAAGGAGAAATATAATGCTGTATGTATATTTATAATTTAAATGATAAGAGATTTTATTTTAATGATTTAATATTTAGACGGCGCGACAGTGGACTCAAAAATATGCCATGTAAAAAAAAATTTCAGAGACATGATCAATTGTGCAACAAATAATCATCAAGAAAAGAGACATAAATAAATTGATATAAAACAACTTTCTCTTTTTTTCTTGTTCGTTTGTTTGTTCCTTTCTTCTTTTTTCAATAGCACACATTTACTTTTTTTCCTTTATGTTTTAAGTTCGCGTCTTTCTTTTTTTTTTTTGTTGTTGTTGGAATGAAGATGGAGAGACATAGAATTTTCTTTTTTTCATTATCTTAACATCTTTTCCTATTGTCTGTGGGTCTGTGTGTATATGTATGTACGATGTTTGTATGTCTATGTTATGAAAGATGAGCAGACAAAAAAAAAAAAACAAACAAACAACAAAGTTTACTAAATAAAAAGTTTATATTATTTCTCAACTATATGATACTTTTACAAAATTATCTGTGTACTTAAATTTTGTTTTTTTGTTTTTTGTTTTTTTTTTTTTGTTCTTTCTTTGCTCATTGTCTTTGTGTGTTTATTGTCTTTGTCTATCTCTCGTTTTCTTTTTGACTAAACAATTTCAACGAAATTCATGTCATGTATTTGCCAACTATTCGAAAGAAAAGAAAGAAAGAAAGAAAGAAAATAACAAACTTGATTGCTTCATGTTTCAATTGTTTTTTTTTTGTCACAAAACGGAAAAAGCCAAAACAATGTCACTACCTTTTTAACCCATCGTATCTTGCTTATAAAGAATACTCCCAGTCTGCCGCTTTTTTTACTAATAGAAAAATAAAAACCATAGTTTTTTTTTTGATTTTTTTCTAGATTTGATTTCAATCGAATTGCCTCAAACATAAATTTCATATTCGAACATGTAAGTAAAATCTATTATGAATATATATCATATCTATTAGTATCAGAGAATTTTTAGAAATAAAACTTCTATGTCATCGCGGAAGTGTATATGATTTGAAACAAGAGTTTCGACACGTTGTAATTGCTAAAACAAAAAAGGAAAAATGAATCATTAAATTACGAAATTTTAGTATTAAAAATGAAATTAATTTCCTATGATGACATTGATCTAATCTTATTTTTTCATTTTGCAGATTGCATTTCATAGAAAGAAAACATTTTGTTTGTCGAAAAAAAAAGAATTTTCTATGAACAAATATTTTTACAACGTATGAATAAGACTGACGTTATACCCTAATGACGTTGCTCTTATTTTCTTTTTATATTACATCAGTCTATTACAGTTAGTTGAAGTTATTAATACACTTCGAGATATTTTATTTTTTTTTAATGAACATTTTTGATTATATTTAATAAGATTAGTATGATGATAGATTATCTTCAAATAGAAATTCTCGAAATATTACCAAAGGGAATATAAGTATGAATTAGTATCTATTTAAAATGGGATTCAATAATAATAATAATAATAATGTAAATCGAAACTTTATTTTTATTTTTTATGAATGTTTACGAATATTTCATAATGTTAATTTAACAATAAATTAATTATTAATTTTCATTTTTACTTTTATTATTTAACATTTACTTGAGATATCGAATAATATTTAATTGATATAGATAGTTAATTTATTATAGAGTAAGAGTTCTCATGAAAAAAAAACTTAAATTTATCCTAGAATGAAGTTTCTATATTGAACGACTACATAAAGTATTTCTTTAATCTTTTAAATGTCAGATTGAAGTTAACCTTGACATAAATATATCAAATTTTGTTCAATTATTCCTTTCAGTTTTTATTTCTAAATTAATTCATATGTGTATTTCCATTTAGTTCCATTGTATTTATCAAAGACAAAAGAAAAAACAAAAGATTTTCATTCGAGATATTGTCATTAGATTTAATATAATTTGTATTATTCTCCATACTTTTAAATAAATTAATACTTTTTTGATTTTTTTAAAATAAATAAAAATTTAGATAAGTTGAAAATGGCACTCAAACGTATATCGAAAGAATTACAAGATTTACAACGTGAACCACCAGCTAATGTCAGTGCTGGACCAGTAAGATTTATTTTTAATATTAAGAATTAATTTATTTTTATTTAAATAAAGGTACAACCAAATGATATGTTTAATTGGCAAGCAACAATTCTTGGTCCTAGTAAGAATATATAACTTGAATTTGAATTTTTAGTTTGTTTTTTTTTTTTTTTTATTTAGGCGATTCACCGTATCAATCTGGTGTGTTTTTTTTATCGATAAATTTTCCAACTGATTATCCATTTAAACCACCAAAAATCACGTAAATTTATTTTATTTTGTTTTGACTAACGAGAGAAAAAAAACAAAGATTTTTGGTTTTTTTTTTGTATTTTAGATTTACAACGAAAATTTATCATCCAAATATTAATTCAAATGGTGCAATTTGTCTTGATATTCTTCGTAGTAATTGGTCACCAGCATTAACAATTTCCAAAGTTTTATTATCTATTTGTTCATTATTATGCGATCCAAATCCTGATGTATGTGTATAATTCAAATATATTTTTATTCTATTTATCTTTTTATTGCATCTTTTAAGGATCCACTTGTACCAGAAATTGCTAGACAATATAAACAAGATCGAGAAGCATATAATGCAGTAATTAGAAAAAAAGACACAAAAATTATTTGATTTCAAATTTTTAATTTCATTGTTTTTTTATTTTTAAATTTAGACTGCTCGACAATGGACACAAAAATATGCTATGTGATTCTCAAGCTGTCTCCTATTTTCTTTTTGTTGTGTCTATTACAGTGAACTAGAGCAAATAAATAAACATTTTTTTTTTGTTTCTCTCTTGCAAAGTTCGATGTATATAAATAAAAAAAACTAAAAAGAAGACAAACAAACTTGGAAATATGTTGTTAAATTTTAGAACAATCAAGATTATGAATATAAAACAATCAATAAAATCAAAAAAAAGAAAAGTATTTTGTTTTGCATTGTGTATCGATATGTTTTCTTTTTCTTTATGATTTGTTACAATGTCCTTAATACACTCATAGCCCTATTATGTAGAACATTCCTCTATTCATTTCTTTCATTCTATAGGCTGATTATATAAAGCCCTTTGATATATGACTAGCACGTGAAATAATCATGTGCCATCTTTTATTTATTTCTATGCGTAAGTATATAGCTCAATATGTGATCTGCATATGTTTTAAAGATAAATCTTAAGATACCTATCATAAGAAGATTGTCTACCATCATCTGATTTACACTCTACCATGTCATATGATTGTGGTGTTTGTCTTCAACTATTTTCAAGAGAAATATTGTATATGTATATATGTATATATATATATTTAGGTTGTAAGTTTTTTAACATTATTCTTATAGATATTTTGAGTATAAATAACATAAAAAACAAATGGTTACTTTGGTATCACATATTTCGAATTATTTTGAACAATTTAATAGTTCAGTAACAAATGATTTGAAATCAACAACACATGATCTTTCATCAGATAAGACACAACATCCATATTATATATTTGATTTTGAACGATATAGTGATAAAATAAGTGCATTACATGATTTACGTTTATTTATGATTCAACGTTGGCATAATAGTTTTTTCTATGCTATTGCATATTTATTATTAATTTATGGTAAATTATAACAAAAAAGAACTTTTTTGTGTATTAAAAATTTTCTTTTTTGGTTTTCAGCTGGTCAGATTTATATGAAGAATAAGCCACGATTTGAATTACGTTTTTGGTTAGCTGTATGGAGTGGATTACTTGCTATATTTTCTATATTTGGAGCAATTCGAGTTTTACCAGAATTAATTTATGTTATTTATAAACATGGAATAAAATATTCTATTTGTAATAATTCAAATGCATTTGGTGTTGTAGGATTTTGGTAAAAAAAATATACGTTTTCTTTTATTTTTATGATGATGATGATGATGATCTATTTTAGGACATGGGCTTTTTGTTTTTCAAAATTACCGGAATTAATCGATACCGTATTTATAGTTCTTCGTAAACAACCATTAATATTTCTTCATTGGTATCATCATGCATCTGTATTAGTTTATTGTTGGTTTAGTTATCAAGATTATAGTTCAACTGGACGGTAAGTAACGGACGGTTCATAAAGAATTATATTGATAGTGTAATAGCTCTTGAAATTCTGCACAAACTCATATTACTTTTTCGAATTGCTATTTATACTAAAGTATAGGAGTGAAAATCTGAGCAATTTATTGTAGTTAAAAGCAGGTCAGAGAAATGGAAAGCGATATTGTTTTACCAGAAGAATTCGTTTTCTAATAAAAATTCATCTACAAATGATGATGATGATGAATCATATAAGGAAGTAATTGAATACATGGAGATAAAAGCAACCTATTAAAAAAGGTTAATATGTGTTATCCTGATGGAGAAAGCATTCATGTATATGAAATTAATTGGATTTTAGAAGCAAAAAGATACCAAATGAATCTGGATTCACTTGTTTTTTTTTGTTGCTATATATAGACGAAACTAATTAGTATACTTTACATATAAAATAAACGTTTCAAAAACCGTACAGTGAATGTGGAAGTATCTGTCAGATGTCGATCAAATACGGTTGGGTATTGGGTACAGCTATCCGGATTCGATTCAGGCTCGGTTATTAAAAAAATACCGTTCTAGTTGTTTCTTAACATTTTGTTGCCAGATTTTAGAGCTCCTAGGAGAGCGTCATTTATGTATCTGTCTATATCCATTATTCTATCTTTCAGAATCATCAGCACTTTCAGCCTTTGTGCACATACACCTAACCGCACCATCACTTTGATCGGAAGTTTTGTTTTTTACATGAACAGCACTTTTCTTGTCAGCTTCTTCCCTGTTCACAACTCACACCTTATCATTCTGAGCATTGTCATTAGTTTATGGAATGATTTGACTGAAGCTATGAATAGGGACGACAATAATAACATTGATAGACGAAGTCAAATGCTTTGTTAAAAAATTGAAAAAGAAAAAATTTTACATTCTATACTTGATTGTACGATTGCGTCTGATGGGAACTATATTCATTAAACAAGTAATACCGTTTTGGACAGAATTTCAGGTACTATCTTTTGATTAAAAAAAAAGTGTTTCACTCAAGGAAGTAATAGGAGAGTATAATTTTTTATGAATCACTCGTTATAATAAAAAATAGAATAAATGAAATTTGTATCATTTCAGATGGTTTTGTGGATTGAATTATGTCGTTCATGCAGTTATGTATTCAGTAAGTAAAACGAAAATTTCATCTTCGAAACTTTTTTAATTTATTTATTTGTTTTTAGTATTATGCATTTCGTGCTATGAGATTTTCTATACCACGTTGGATATCAATGATAGTAACATTACTTCAATTAATACAAATGGTTGTTGGATGTTTTGTTAATATAAAAGCGTGGGAATATAAAAAGAATGGTGAATCATGTCAAGTCACTGATGAAAATTTAAAAGTATCATTTGTTATGTATGGAACATATTTCATGTTATTTGGTCATTTTTTTCTTGGTTCATATATCATTAAAAAATCTCATGGAAAAAGTCAAAAAGATAATATAATGAAAAAAATCAATTAGATCTCATTATATATATATTTTTTTTTCTTCAATAGTATATGTCACCGATCAATTAAGATTTATATGTCGTTTTTATTTTGACGAAACATCGTTATTGTTGTATTGTGATAGTTTCTATGTTTGTTTATCGTTTTGTGTATACTGTTTTTTTTTAATGTCTATGGAAAAGCAATAAAATATATTTGCATTAGGTGACATATTAAATATTTTGTTTCTATTTAAAACAAAAATTTATATGAATATTTTTGAAATTTTATAATGAAATACAATCATAGACAAAATTAGCTGTCTTCCTATAAAATGTGACAATATTCTATGATATTGAGCTGATATATTGAGTATACCCAAAATTCACACATCTTATTTCCCTTGTGAAAAATTTATTCAGTAGAAAGACACACTCAAAAAGTTTTCATTTGTCATTTGGCTATTATACTACAGACTCTGGTAAGTGCGAGTTTTCTCGAGAAAGGAAGAATATTCCTGCATTTTGACTATCTTGCGGTATGTGGTGCTACCTAGTGGCGGATTCAATAGCTCGATATCTCTCCTATAACTAATGCTAGGTGTAGTTCTGAACAAAAGGCCAGCCTGATGTAGACCTCTTGCGCTTCCCATACACATTAAATAACGACATATTAGTAGATAAGTAGGTGTATATCACAGCGTAGTCAACATGCTATCGGACAGGTGATCCGAAACAAACCGCCATTAGTGATTTGCCCAGGGTCATTTCATTGCTACTGATACAAAAATTTGAACATATTATCTCGAAGATACGTATCGAACAACGTAACGACTTCAAGTACGAGTACGTACTTGTACATGTTTATCTCTGCTTTACAAGTTACATCTGTTTTTTTAGAGCTTTAAAGGCAGTCTCATATGTCTATTTTATTATTGCCAAAGCCCGTGGCATATAATATTCAAGATCTTAGTAATTTGTATCTTAATCAGAAAATACCAACTAAGTAAATTTTAAAGTGATTTTAAAGAAATTTAGCATTAGAGATGGCTATGACATGGAACTTTCGAATGAGAGATTGAATGAAAATATTTGTTTGAATTTAGTTGAAATAAGATGATAACAAAAGGAGGATGATGTATGAATCATTATTCAATCGTCATTGCTGATTTTAATAAAAACGTTTAACTTGATATTGGAATAGCTGAAGACCATCGTTGCATATCGTGCTATTGATAGTGTAGACATAAGGTTTTTTTTCAAAATCAACGGACGTATTCGATTGGTATTAAGTTCGATTATGACCGTAGGTGGCACACCAGCAAGCAACGGGTTAGCAGTTCCTTCCCCTAATTGTTCATGTTTCATCCGTATATCTTATTTTTTCATGTTTTCTCAACTTTTGATTATCAAGTGACTTAAATTTCTACTTCTTTCTGCTTTCGTCCATGATCACCATATAAGAAAGTACTCATAAAAGAGATCAACTAACTCCTCACATAAATAATTAAATAAACAATTTTAATGAGAAGACTATAGTGTTTTCAATTGATTCTTATGTTTATAATTTCTTTCATCAAGAAGAAATAGCTGATGAATGGAAGACAATCTTTCACATGAGTATCAGCTCGAAAATCTAATGATTGATGAGTGGAAGATAATAACAAAAAAAAACTTGATTTTTGCTCACTCGTTCTCAATACATCTGTCCTCAATAAAAAAAACCTTACACTATCCTCAAACGCTTAATATACTGTCAAATAAATTAATACACAGTCTTCCGATACCATGTCTTTGAGAAATTAATTTCGAAAAACAAATTTTTACTGTCAAGCTTTGAACTATGGCTAGGAGGAAGAGTATAGTCTCATTTCCGAGTTGGAATCGGTCCGATCCAAATTTTAGGTCAATCCGATTCGATAGGTTCTAAACTATTTTTCCAGATCGATGGAAACCCGTCGCTTTGTCAGATCACTTTTAATCGATTGAAGGAAGTAGCTTTTAAAAACCGCTCAGTTTCCTTTTTCTGCTCGCATTTTTAGAACCACTTAAGAAAAAATATCATGCCACAGTCGTTCATGTTCTTAAGATTTCTCAAGATAAATTTGTGATATCTATTTAGCGTGAAAAGTAGATAATTTAATCACCAATTGGTTTCTAAACTGTAGTTCTTCACGTTTTTTACTCAAATTTCACTAGAAAATCTAGTATTTCTCTGAGAACGACTATCCAAGCTCAAATCTAGTCTTCAACAAAACATCAACGAGATAAGTTTAGAAGTTAATCTCAAGTAATACAGTTTTGATTATGCTTTTCATGAAGCGAGACACAGACGTATTACATAAATAAAAAGTATAGACAAGAAGAAAAAGATAAAAGTGATAATTTCTGAAAGAATACTGTTTGACTATTTTGATAAATACGTTTAAACTTGATCTCGACACGTTTGATTAAAGAAAAATAGTGTCCTAAAAAAAATTTTTAAACTGATAAAAACCAGTACTGACCGACCGGATCGATTTCAACTCTGTTTCATTCTAAAGCTTATTGCTTCCTCTAAAAAATTGAGTTTGCGTTGCCCATTGTCACGACAACTGATTAGATATGGTCGCTATTAATTATTATAGTAATGGCATAAATGTATCTCTTGAATATTGAAATAGCTCTTTTGCAAATTAAATTACATAGTCAACGGAAACATTTTCTTGTAAATGTTTTAAAGCCAAATCTTCTTGCTCTAGGTTATTTAATTTTTCTGACGTTGTTGTTGATAATATTTATCATTTTGAAGTGTGTTGGGTTTTTTTTGACAAACAAAACTCTTAATTTCTATAACTCTCTTTCAATACATATCGCATCTATGAGAAAGTTTCAAAGATTAAAATAATTTAAATCAGTTACTTGTATGAAAACGCACTATTAACTGAGATTTCATAATATTGAATGGATCATGATATTAATTGATCGAATATAAATAATATTTCATAAAGAAAGCAACTGAAAGAGACTGATAAATTGTGTAATGAAACATGTCAACATTTTTTATCAATCTTTCATATGTGACAACGAAACGAGGTCTATTAAGACAAGATTGTTTTGACTTCATAATAAATATTAGATGGTAAAATACACAGGTCACTTATCGACGCGAAAATAGAAAACAAACACATTTCGACTCATACAATGCAACAATATGATAAAACTGAATAATTTTCATAAGTATTATTTAATTCTATCTCAAAGTCAATTACTTTGAAAATTATGTATGAAAAGTCTACTGTTAGTTTTTTTATGCGTCTCCTCTTTTCGAATTAAACCCAAATTCATTCGATGGATATTTTTTGTTTTGAATGTAGCTAAAAGAAACAATTAATTTAACTATATTTAAATAATATATGTTTTATTTTGTGAAAAGCTCATATTCATTAGTATTTTTAAACATCTCCAATTAGACATTCTAGCATATGAGAGAATATTAATAGAAATAAAAAATAGACTTTTATCAGTTTTATCTTATATTTAACATTCGATAAAATGTTACAAGGTATCCATTTATGATACTGAAGGGCACCCCACTTTTCTGGGGAACGGTTAATCAGAAAAATTGAAAAGTTTCAAAGCAGGTTGATCTTGACGAGTAGAGCAAAAGTTGTTATAGGCTCAAAGTTCTCGGATACTGTCTTCTATGAAATACTGGAATCACAATGGCAAAAAATACCTCCCTCCGGTTTCTCCGAGATGCTATGTTCAATGGAGGTGAAATTTTTTTTACAAACATCAGATGCCGTTTGGAGCGAGTATCATTTCATCATTCGAAAAAAAACTCAAAATATCGAAGATACCCGTTAAAAATGCGTTTTTTTATGAATAGAGCTATTAATAGTCAGCAGAACAGTATTTTTTGAAACAAAAAAAAAATACTCATCCCAAACAGTGTATAGTATATGTAAAAAAAAAGGTTCCAGTTTAATCGAATATACTAGGCTGGAGGGACCAGCGAGTTTTGTACTTTTTTTTATAAAAAATCTGTTTTGAGTAAAACGTGATTTGTTATTTCTGTTACATAAATTTGATTATTCAACGTTTTAAAGACAATTTTTGCATCCAAAAGTATATTCAATAGATAAATACTACTTCAGACTATAGAATAGCAACAAAAAAAAAAAAAAAAATTTCGCGTCATGAAAAGTACGAAGGTTTTCTTAATCAACTGAAATATGCATTGCTTACAGAATACATTGAATTAAGATGAATTTTGAATACAAATGACTCAATTTGCAAACATCCTTATTTATAGAATACAAAAAACTAAAAATATGATTCTGTTGATAATAAATTGTAGCAATAATAGACTTTTGTCAATTTGCATAAAATTATTAATAGCAAATAATAACATACAATGTCATAAACTAGACTATATTTATAATAAATAGTATCATTCAGAGACGGAATCAGTGTGTTTTTCACGACGGATACCGGTTTAAGTAGGTCAGACTGTACCAGATCGGTCGATCTAAAATTCATACTGACACTCAACTGATGAGTTATCGCACTGCTTTACCTGTGAATAGTGATACTTGACATGATCAAATTTCAACAAAGTTTCATTACACGTCCGCTATGGGATACTAAGAGCAAAGAAATGATTTAACATAATTAATTTAGGTATAGGTATTAAACTAATATTTATCTTAAAAAGCAATCGTTTACTCTAGTCAGCTTTCGAAGTACTGTTTTAAATGCACCTAAAACACAAATTTACATGAACGCCATTAGAAACTAATCATAAGATATTGTGCAACATTTTCAATCTTACCATATAAATATGATAGATTAGCAACAGTCATTTTTTTAAACCTTTTCTCTAGTTTTATATTTTCCTATTACTAATTCGATACATACTAATGATTCATGCCAATAACAATGTGGGAAAAAATCGATGCATAAACATTGCCATTTCTTTTTCATGTCTACTTCCATTTATGCTTTGCGAACAAGATTCATCTATATTGTTTAATTTATTTGAATCATTAAGTAAAAACTATTCAATCAATTTTCTGTAATTTCTGATGTGTATTAATGACATATTAAATTTAAGTACTTTCTAAATGATAAGAACGAAAAATTCAAAGTTTTCTTCTCTTTCTGTGTCTTTTTTTTTTGAAGTATGCCCTTTTGCACTCAGAGACTTTTATTTTCATTTGTCTTTATATTGATACTTTCTAAGTATTGCTTGTGCAAGAAGAACGTTCTCAACTATGTCTTACTATATAATCATGTGAATCTGTATTATATTTTCGTTTTTTTATCGATTTACAAATGCTCCACAGTATATCAAATATAAACAAGAGAACAAAGTTGATGAGATTAATCGAAATATTTGTATTAAATCCTATTACTCATCATTTGTATCAAGTATGTTGAGTCTATGTTTTATCATATATAAATGTACATTTTTCTTGACAAGAAAATCTCATGGAACGAGAATTTCATTCGATCTTATAGGTTATTTCAGAACAAGAAATATTCGTCCTATGGGATAGGATAAGATTGTTTCATCAAGACTCGGAGTCCGATCGTCAATCCTTTTTATAGTTGTGACTAGTTTTCTATGATAACTCGCGTAGGAGAAAATCTATCTGCTAGCCTTTGGATACATCTTCTATTAAATAGACGTGGCATACGAATAATCATTATGTTGATATCGAGAAGTCAGAAGCATGTAGAAACAGCGTCAACTGAGTTTCAGTTTCATGCTAAAATATCAAGAATAAGTCATGTATTCGATTGTGAGTAACGGAAAATCTACAAGACAAACTTTTTTCATGCGTAAAAGCTTGAAGAAAAGACAGTCGTCGTCCATCATAGTTTTCGTTGTATTTAAACAATTAGAATAAGGTCGTGTTTGTAACTTACATTCTTAGTATAGTATGTGCCAAGGGGGAAAAGGCGATACTCCATCTACTCCAAAGTAAATTTTGGAGTACAGCAGAGTACGCTTGGAGTAGAGTGGAGTATCACGGGAGTAGAGTGGAGTACGCTTGGAGTAGAGTGGAGTATCACGGGAGTAGAGTGGAGTACGCTTGGAGTACTGATGGAGTAGAGTGGAGTATCACTGGAGTACGACTGGAGTAGAGTGTAGTATCACTGGAGTATGACTGGAGTATCACTGGAGTAAAGTGGAGTATCACTGGAGTATAGTGGAGTATCACTGGAGTAGAATGGTATAGCGTGCAAGGAAGAAAAGCGACACTTCATCTACTCCCATACTTCATGAACGTACGAGGGGAGTGCAAGATATACTCTGTAGATGCTCTAAGGTCCTCAAAGCCTATATTTTAGAGGTAGCTTTAGGTCCTCAATTACTACATTGTGGGATATCCTTAGGTCCGCAATTGCTACATTGTGGGGTGCCCTTAGGCTCTCAAGTGCTATCTTCTAGGGTACCCTTAGATCTTCAAGCGCCATATTCTTGAAGTACCCTTAGGTCCTCAAGTGCTATATTCTTGAGATGCTTTTAGGTCTTTCAGTGCCATATTCTAGGGATACTCTTAGGGATGCAACGGTGGCGATAACCATAGGTACGGTTACCGATCTCACTACGGTAACTGTAGGTACGGTTATCGATCCTACTACGGTAACCGTAGGTACGGTTATCCGTCCAACTACGGTAACCGTAGCTACCGTTATCGATCCCACTACGGTAACCGTAAGTACGGTTACTGGTCCAAGTACGATAACTGTAGGTAGTTATCGGTTCAAACCCGTTGTCAACAAAACCAGCATTTTTTAAGTAAATAACGATATTTTATAAAGGTTGACGAAAGTAAATCGGCGTCGAGGAATCTGAATCTGAAGTCAGTTTTTGAAAATTTTGAATTGAATTTTTTCGACAAAAGAAAGGGTTTTTTAGAAAAATAATGATATTTTATACAGGTTGACGAAAGTAAATCGGGGCCGAGGAGTCTGAATCTGAAGTCAGTTTTAGAAAATTTTGAATTGAATTTTTTCGACAAAGGAAAGGTTTTTTTAGGAAAATAATGATACCTTATGAAGGTTGACGAAAAGTAAGTCAAGGTCGAAGAATCCGAATCTGTAATCAAATCCTTGAACTTTTCAATTTTCTCTTCCGAAGACTAAACCGCTCCTTGAAAGTCGTCTTTTTTTCTAGAAAACTTTATCCCTGAAAAACATCATATGTGAAGAACTAAAACTCAAAATTTTCAAAAGCCGACTTCAGATTCGGATTCTTCGACCCCGATTTACTTTCGTCAACCTTTATAAAATATCATTATTTTTCTAAAAAAACCTATCTTTTGTCGGAAAAATTTAATTCGAAATTTTCAAAAACTGACTCCAGATTCGGGTTTCTCGACGCCGATTTACTTTCGTCGACCTTTATAAAATATCGTTATTTTCTTAAAAAATGCTGTTTTTGTTGACAACGGGTTTGAACCGATAACTATCTACGGTTATCGTACTTGGACCGGTAACCGTACCTACGGTTAACCGGTGAATGATCGTCACCGTTGCATCCCTAGTAACACGAGTCAATAGTAGACTTGAAATAGCTAGAAAGATCCGATACGTAGTTATGACATAGCCTGAGAGTGCAAGGAGTGCGCGGGAGTACGATATTTTCGTTTTTTTCCCCCTTGGTATCCCTAGAGTATAGCCCTTGAGAACGTGTAGGTATCCCCAGTATATGGCAATTGAGGATCTAATAGTAACCCAGACTATAACCCTTGAGGGCCTAACGGTACCCATAGAATACAGCATTGGAGGACCTAAGGGTACTACAGAATATAGTCCTTGAGAACCTAAAGGTACCCAAATATATAGTACTTGAGCATCTAAAGGTACCCCTAGAATATAGTTCTTGAGGAGCTGAGGGTATCCCCAGCATATGGCACTTGAGGACCCACGGCTCTCCAGAATATAGCCCTTGATGACCAAAAGGTACCTCTAGAGTATAGCATTTGAGGATCTAAGCGTGCCTTAGAATATTGTCCTTGACGACCTAAGGGCATCTCCAGAATATAGAGTTTGGGGACCTAAGGTATCCTAGAATATAGCCCTTGAGAACCTAAGGGTATTCCAAGAATATGGCACTTGAGGACCTAAATGACAAGGGAATGCTAATGGATCACTGGTGGAGTACAAATGGAGTAGGACTGAGTACAGGTGGAGTATGAGTGGAGTAGGGTAAATTACGGGTGGAGTAGAATGGAGTACGAGTGGAGTACCGATGGAGTAGAGTGGAGTACCGATGGAGTAGAGTGGAGTATCGGTGGAGTAGAGTGGAGTACGAGTGGAGTAGAGTGGAGTACGAGTGGAGTATCGGTGGAGTAGAGTGGAGTAGAGTGGAGTATCGGTGGAGTCGAGTGGAGTATCGTTGGAGTATGCACTCCTGGAGTACCGCCTTTTCCCCCTTGGTATGTGCACACAGATTTTTAGACCTCGAGCATATATGATAGTTGACATAAGTGGGAGATTTTGGTCAATTACCGTATATATTTATTTTATATAAAATAGTAAAAAAAATATATTTTATGAACCGAATGATTTAATTGTTTGATTAAACTTAAGGGTACTCCTCCCTGCTCTTCTTTTTTGACTATTTCTGATTCTTGAACAGAGTACAAGTAATCATACTGAAATTTTTGTCGCAGATAGCGCACTTCGAATAAAGAGACATGTATTCGAGGAGAAAAATTTTCAGGGAAGTTTTAGAAAAATTCTGATTTTCCATAGGATCGGATTCTGGTACATTACAAGCCCTTAGCAAACTTTATCCGATCCAACTGAAAATTTTTTTTTGGAAACTATTTCAGAGGTATTATTGAACGTTTTCGACAATCTACTTTTTTTTTAATGAGAAATATATAAATATTCGAAGTCAAAATTAGGATGTTGACTTTCAGAGTCCTATAAATCCATACAGGAAAGCCAAAAACAAAAACAGCTGATTTTACCTCTGAAGGATACTTCTAAGTATCTGTAGTAAAAATTCCAGTCCGATCGGACAAAGTTAGAGTGAGGTCGTAAGCAGTCAGATTCAAGAAAACTGGTGTTTTGCATAATGCTAAGTAACATGAAAAAAGATATTTAAATTCAGTAATTCTGTAACAGTAAGCTGTTTATAATCGAAAGGAGGACAGAAATAACTTTAAGTCCAATGTTTCAATTATGCTATTCGTCTCCTGACTTTTTCTTTTCCTATATATAATTTAAAGAAATAAATAATTAAGTGAATCAGTGTTTAGTTATTTATTTGCATGAAGATTATTAAATTTATTTGTCTTATGTTTTATTCGAAAAATATATCTAACAAAACAATTACATGATTTATCAATATTCATCAACCAATAATTAGAATGAGGTGTGCCTTTAATGATTCACTAGTTCCTTTTCTTGTTACAACATTACATACATATGATGCAATTTTGTTAGTCATAATTGTGTCAATTTCTAATAGTCGTAACAACACATCTCATTGAACACATACATAACTCTATATAAATGAGATGGCTTCTTCTTTCTCTCTCATTGTTTTACATTTATTGTTTTCATATTGATTTATCAATTACTTATTTTTTAACAAATGAATGAGTATTAAATGTCACATTGTGAAAATGATAATATTTTCATGAGTTATGAAATATAATCGAACATATCGCGATAAATTAAGTATTATGTTGACGTCTGTACTATTTGGATAAACAATAAGAAAATAAAGGTATGTCAAAAGATAAGAAACATAAAAAAAAAACGATAATCTTAAAACAAAACTTGAAAGAATAGAAAAAAACAGACAGGCATCTGTTATTTTCTTTCAAAAATATGTTTTACTTCTCGTAATATTTTACTATATGTTATTGATAAATAACAAATATTCTAGATTTTGATTGTATCGAATACAATGAATAAACATCAGTTGTCAGTTTCCTATTTATTTTTTGTTTATTTAATACAGCTTAATTCGAATGTTGTTGCAAGTCTGACTAATATAAAATCTGGTAAGTAGTAAAGTTTTTTATTCAATGAAAGTTTGCTTATATTTTTAGACATCAAAAATGTTTCGCAAATAGATTTATTACCTAATTGTTCTATGTTTGAAAATGATGAAAATGTTATTAAATCATTTTTATTTGATATTCCTCTTAATCGATCCAAAGATTTTTCTAAAACATACGGTTTGAAATATGAAAATGGAAATATACATCGTTTAAATATTGTTAATCAGAAAGTCATTCCATCTACAATTTTTTGTTTAAAATATTTGAAACGATTATATATACAAAATACATGTCTTTATTGTTGTAATTGTCAACAAATGAATTTGATCGAATATTTTCCACCGTCACTTACGGAATTGAGTATTAAAAATACTAAGATTACTCATTTATCAGAATCATTGGGTAAATTAATACATTTACAAACATTAAAATTATCAAATGTTGGTCTTACAAGTCTCCCAAATTCTATTGGTAATTTATCTTCATTAAATATGCTATATTTACCTTACAACAATTTAACATCATTACCAATTACTATTAAAAAGCTTCAATTATTACAACAAATAACATTGAAAAATAATTCATATCTTCATTCAGTGGAACAACTCAATGGTCTTGAATCTCTTGAAATACTGGATGTAAGGCATTGTTCAATTGAAAATTTACCTCGTAATTTACCACAATTAATCGATTTATATATGTCAAATAATAATTTAAAAAACCTTAATGGCATTCAAACATTAGGTTATAGAACAAGTAGTAAAAAGTCGTTTTATTTTGATATGAATCATATTCGATCTGTATCACCATTTATTCGAAATGTTAGAAATCTTTATCTGCTCAAACTTAATGACAATGAGTTGGAGACTTTACCACCATATATTTCTGATATACGATCACTTCGTATTTTATATATTGACAAAAAATTTTAAGATAATGATGAATTAAAAAAGCAACTCAGTGTCACATTCACTATTCCATACAACTGTTCTATGAAAAAAATTCAATAGTAAAAGTTTTATGACAATGTTATATAAGATGATCATTTTTTTAATATTAGTAATATTTACTACTGATATTTTTTTTTTGTATTAAAAATTATCATATTTAGTAGTTTTTGTTTGTTGCAACATGTTTATGAAAAATTGCTGTGTGAATTCAAAAAAATAGAAACAAACTAATTATATTCTATCATCCAGTTCGATTTTTCGAAGAGTGCTCCGTTCCCTCTCCCATAGCGGACAATCAATCAACAAAATCGGTTTAACAGATTTGGATCCATATTGTAGTTAACATTGAAGCTTCTATAGGATTACATTTAATTTCATCCGGAGTGCTGATTAGAAGCAAATATTTGTTAAGCATTAGGTACAATAAAGTATTTAATACATAAAAATAGGTGAATATTATCGATACGATCATACAAGTAGAATGTATGCTTTCAAATGAGGATCTGGTTCGATTCATTAGTCATGATAAAGTCATACAGTATTATCTATTTAGTGTATATTACAAGTCATTCCGACTTCTTGAAGCTCTTTATGATCTAATAAGAGCAAAAACTAACACTCAGTATAATGGAAAATAGTTACTAGCGAACGATACAGTTCTTTAGGTTGTTTTTTGCCGAAGTTGTGATTCAACTTTTCTTTTGCTATTTATCTTCAGCAGATGCGCCATTAAATTTTTATTCAGATATACGACTTCAAATGTAATTTTCTGTCAAGATTTGTTGGTCATTATTCTACAAGAATTAATCATATATATGGATGAATCGTATTCCATTTGTACAATTGAAACGAAAAAAATCGAAAAAAACAAAGTGTTCATATAAAAAACTAGCTCTATATTTTGATAGAGCATTCTTGAAAACCTAGAAAATACTTTTTTTCCTACACTTTGCTTAAAAATAAGGTCACTGTTGTAATATCATGAAAATATATGCATATATATATAGGGTGGGCCATAAGTCACTTAACCAAGAAAAAATTGAATATCTTCATTACGGCTCGACCAAACGGGCTCATTTTTTTTACCAAGGATAGAGGCATGTTCACACTCCAAATCCATATGAACAAGATTAGTGAGAACCTTTGCTAAGTATCACTATTGACTTCAACAAGAAAATTTTACTTGTTCACAGATAGAAAACGAAAACAAAATATACTTAACATAGGTTCTCACTAACCTCGTCCGTATGGATTTGGAGTGTGAACACGCCTCTATCCTTGGATAAAAAAATGAACCCGTTTGGTCGAGTCGTAATGGAGATATTCAATTTTTTTGTTAGTAAAGTGACTTATGACCCGTCCTGTATATACATGAATTTTCATGGTATTCGGCCAAACTAATTTGTAATTCTTAACAGAATAGAACAAATCATGCATCAATCGATGCAGCTTGATTAGATTTATCTAACGTTTTGTGATTGAACGTCAGAATAAATATAGTCCATGAGGAAACTTGTGAAAAGTTATACAATATATTAGTGAAAACTTGATTATTTAGAAAGCGGAGTATATCTGTAGCTTTTTTTTCTATGCAGGAATACTTCACTCTGAAAGATATATCATTAAATGCGCCTACCGATGGCGAATTGAATGGTGTATAATAAGTATACAATTGATTTTCATTTGATGAAGATATTCAACTTTTTATATAGCAGGATATTTTGCATGAAAAAAAAATATAACGGGACATTTCATATATAACTTGTCATTATGTCAGCCGTGGAACGCGACAAAGAGCTGATTTTTTTACTACAAGTAGCAAACATAGAGAGAAAAAGAGGTATAAATTTCACGCAAAACGACCAACCCGGTAAAGAGATATTCAAATCACAAAATTCAAAGTATGATGGTGCAAAGTGAGCATATATATATATATGACTTTTTCAAAACGTGTCCACCCATACCCATTCTAGATCTTGATACAGCCTAGAATTTATTTTTTGAAAAGTTGTTCCTACCGGTCGTCTTTATTTTCAAACTGCTCCAAGTTGGCCAACATATTTCTGTCCAGAGAAAATCATATTTTGCAATAACGGGACAAAAAAAGACAAAGTATATGTCAAGTCAGTGTTTTGCGTATATTTATTAAAAATAGCTTTTTTAAAAAGAAAACTAAAGTCAGATTCGAATTCTCTGCACTTTTTTCTACCTAACTGCACTGAAGAAAACGCGAGCTTAAACTTTTCGTAAATGAAAAAAATTTTTTGTCTTCGTCAAGAGATGACTCCAATTTTTGCTTTCTTTTTTACTTCCAAGAGGCATAACTCGAGATAGGAGTGATGTAGACTTCTCAAATTTTCAGGAATGTAGGAAAACATCGAGAGGAGTATTGTGTAAGATTTTCAAATCATTTGGAGTTTCTGAACAAGAGATATTCATGATTTAGTACCGATGATGCAATTGTACAAATGAAATACGATTCATCCATATACATCGAACAAGAATTATAGTCAGAAAAAAACGAACAAAACATTTTACTATTTTAAGACTTTTTTAATCAGATAGAGATGTAGGCATTACTGTGTGTGAGAATGGAGAGAAGATCCTCACCCACAACTTTTATCTCTATCTTTATCTATGACATAAGTAATACAGCTTTAAGTTCAATTAATAATGAGAACTTCTTTAGTTCTCTTATTTATTTAATTGTCACATTGAAATAATATTTTTCAGTTACATACGGATTTCTAGTAAGATTTGACACTTTATTATTCAGTACAACTTCTTATTTCTATTTAAAAGTAAACTTCAGAGAAATCACTTTGTTTCAAAAGTTTCAATTCATTATTGCAATACTTCGTGTTTTATTTAAAGAATTATGAATGTCTTCCAAAGGCACACATTTAATAGACATAGACATAGAATTGTCATTATGAGAAACTATAGAGATAAATTACTGAAAAAATCTATTCTATCGATACGTAGTAAAACATAATAGTATATTTTTTTATATTTTTTTACTGAAGAGATGAATTGTAAAATATTTCTATCATTAAATTAGGCAACTATTTGAATATAATGTTCTTCTATTTTTAACTTGATTTCTCGGAAGTCATGTAATAACTAGATTGCCACTCGAGTGAAGATCGCGTAGAAAAAGCGACTGATCGCATGAGCTCGAAAAATGTCAGAACACAATCCTATACGACATGTACTATTTCTAACTATTTGACTTTTGTGTAGAGAATCATAATGAATTTCAGTCGTGTTTACCTGTCTTGGTTCAGCTAACAAGTGAGAGATAATGAATTCGAATCAACAATTGTTATATGAGAAAACTATTGGCTGTTAATTAATGTCCTCAATATTCGATTTATAGAAGTCGTGTAGAAACAATTCTGAATGTTTGAAATTTCTATTTGAGATATCACTGATCATTGGAATACTAAGTCAGTGATAACAATATAAGGCAAGAAGTCTTTGTTTATACCTTGACGTTAATCATATATTTTATAATAATATTATTTTCTAATTAGAACTGTAACTGTGGAAAGAGAAGTTGATAAATATATGAGATTACTATCAAATATACTTAATGTAATTAACATTTTAATTTTATCCTTCCAAAACAACAAATAATTCTTTGATGTCAGTAAAGTAATTCCAACATTACATATTGTTCTATGTTGTATGAAATCCAAGCTCGTATATTTGATTATCATATTAATATGATAATAAGAGATTCTTCTCGACGACGAGCATACAAGTCTTTCATAGATTTATCTATCATTTGAGCTAAAGCTATTCTTTTATGCTTAATTAATCGAATCTAATACAAAACAGCTGGTCAAAAACTTCATTACTACTATTATTTGATAAGATGTTCTATATATAAGAGGAATATATATTCACATAATGTCTTCGTCTTTCATCGATCAAATTCTATAGAAAATAGATCGCTAGAACAACAATTGCTTGTCATAAAAAGAAACAAGATCTATTGATGTGCATAATTATTTTCTTTTCCCAATAGAATCGAAACAAGTGTCTTCATTGTACTGCTTCAAGCTACAGCTGTAAATAACAGACAGTGTTAAAAAAATATTAATATAGTATGCAGATTTTGTTGAGTGTTAATACAAAATAAAAATGTATATAATTGTAATAATAAAATGGATTCTATACATGTGTATGTTAAATAATGTACAATCATTTGTGAATGAAACATTTAATAATGATAATAAAATCAATGTATCAAAACGTACAGATCAAATCACAACAATACTTGATGGACTTTTAAAAGATTATCAAGCACATATTCGACCTAATTTTGGAGGTAGTATAAATATCTAATATCATTTGTTTTATTGGCATTAATTTTATATAGAAATGCCAACGAAAATTGATTTTGATATATTAGTTAGTTCATTTGGTCCTATTCAAGATGTGGATATGGTTTGTATGAAACGAATAAATTTTTTTTATTTTTTATTTTATAATATATTTAGTCGTATACAATGAATTGTTATTTTCGACAACGATGGCGTGATGAACGTCTTCAATTTGCTGAAGAAGTTGGTGTTCTTTCGTTATCAACACGTATGCTTGAACGTCTTTGGAGACCTGATACAGTATTTTATAATTCTAAATATTCTTATTTACATACAATACCAACAAGTAATCGTTTATGGCGTCTTTTTCCAGATGGTTCAATATGGTATTCATCACGGTAACAAACAAAAAAAAGAACAACATTGTTCGATTATTCTTTATATTTTCTTTGTGTTTGTTTATTTATAGAATAACAGTAAAAGCTCGATGTAATATGAATTTGAAAAGATTTCCTGTTGATACACAAATTTGTCATTTATTTATTGGCAGCTGTAAAAAAAAACATACGATTATATTTTAAATATTTTTCTTTTTTCTGTTTGTAGTTGCTAATGCAGTATCAGATATTGAATATGGTTGGCGTTTAGGAAATAATAAGAGTGTTAATTTTGATGCGAAAGTTCTATTATCACAATTTGATCTTATTCAATTTCCACAATATGATGAAATTACGAATATGAATGGACGTATGTAATAAAAAAAACTCGATAAAAGAATATATGTGAAGATGGTTGACAAAGAAAAAAAACGATTTCCCAGTTTGAAATATTTGAATTTTTTACTTAATTGATTAAATGTTTGAATTAATACTAATCAAATTTATCATGTTTAGATAATGCAAATATTTTTCTAAATGTATCTTTCTTGTAAGACGAGCAGTTTTTGATACTGTTACCTTGATGATAGATCTCTACATATATTTTTATGTAGATTTTACTTTTTTTATTTTGCACTTACATATAACATGTTTTCAGCTGAAAGAAGTTGACAGAAATGCAAACTCTATAAATCACATTATTTCCTTCTATTGGTAGATTGTCTTAAGTGTCGTTGAAAGTTATAAGTCGATATTTTAGAAGCACGAAAATTATGTTTGCACGAAGAAATTTGACGTTGTTTGCAACAATAGTCTTCTTTACTCCATACGTTAGATTGCCGATTTTTTTTGCATAGAATTGAAAGACGGAATTGCTCTCTATAATGTGATATAGAAATCAAGAGTTTTCCAGAATGGCCAAACTCATTTTGCAAGTCTATTTTCTGTAGAAATTGAGAAAATTGGCACCATATATCTTAACAAAATACTCATGGTTGGCAAATGAGTTGCAGCTAACTAATTATTAGTATATCATGCTATAGAGAAATGTTTGCTCTTTCATTCGCTGTATTTGAAATAATTTTCGGTTCGACTTTCAGTAAGTTTTGCCGTAATGAAGCTCGTTCAAACTTAATTTACGCACCACGAAAAAGTCGCTTCCTAACTCTTACACCAGAAGTCCTACAAAAATGTTGAAATCATGTTTGAAAAGAACACAAAATTCTGATTTATGCCCAATGTTTCCTAATTTCTGCAGATTCTTAAGAGGCTGAAAAATGAACGAATAGTTTTTCATATTATTAGAAATATACCGACTGTCCCAAAATGTTTGCTATATTGTTTTTTTTTGCATATATCTCTGCAGAGATACAGCATAACATCTTGCATTTTTCTTTGAACAATGCTGCCAATTTCTCTACAAACTTCTATGAATCCGAATTAAAAATAATAGACAGTGAGTTGTTTTTATTAATTTATTTTTTTCTACTCAAACGAATATTTTATTTTGAAAATAGAACTCAGTAATACATAATTCTTGAAAGTCTCTGCTAATTGGACATATATACAGAGGTTTCTGTTGCTTATTCATTCTGTTTGGCAACATTTTTCGAAATTAAATTCGTCTTTCTAGTTAGAATCCAAATAACATGTAATACTTTAATGATTCAGTTTGAATAAGAATCGAAATACTATCAAACGGTTTATTTTCACTGTAGTGGTTCAGAGAGGCTATTTCAATTCAACAAAAGTAAATTGTGATTACAGGCTTATAAATAACTCAAAACTAGGTTTTTTTTGTCTGTATGGAGACACATATACGAAGCAAACTATGTTGCAAACATTTTAGGATACCCGGTAGATGAGGATTTTTAAAAAAATTCTAAATTAATCAAAATAGACATCTCCACATTAGATTAAAGAAACTGATCGTTCATTCTTCGCGAATATTGTATCGATTTGTTTTGTGAAAACAAAGAAAAAATTTCTTGTTATTATTGAAAAAATATTTTGTGATCATAATCATTTTCTGTTAAAAATAATATTCATTTTCTACGATAGGAAATTTTTCAATTCTTCGTGTGGATTTTGTTCTTAAACGACATATGGGTTATTATGTTATTCAAGTTTATATACCAAGTTCTATGCTAGTTATACTTTCATGGGTTTCATTTTTTATTCATCGTGAAGCAACAGCTGATCGCGTGAATATTGGTGTTATGACTTTTCTTAGTTTAACATATCTAAGTTTTGATATAAAAAATCATACTGCTGCTGTTCCTTATCTTACAGCACTCGATTGGTTTGTTGTTGTAACTCATGCATTTTCACTTGCTTCTTTACTTCAATTTGCTTTTGTTCATTATTTTACAAAGGTTTGATTAAGTTTAATTTTTTTTTGAAAGAGCAATTTTACATTTCTATTTTGTAGTTTGGTTATGGTGATCCATCGGCATATGGTCCAGATTCATTGGATAATGTTTTATCAAATGAAGAAAATGTAGCAAGAAGTAATTCTATTCTTCGTCCATCAATATTCTTGCCTCGTTGTTCAAATATAAATGAAAGAAAAATTCAAATAAATAAAAATCCATGCTTAAGAAATATCTATCGTTTTTTACGTCGATTTTGGTTTTGTATATCTGGAAATACAAAATATAAACATTCTATACGTAAACGTACATCACGTTTTGGTATAAATAGTCGAAGTGAACTTGATGTATTTGCTCGTATTGCATTTCCAGCTAGTTTTATTCTTTTTAATATTTTATATTGGTTTTATTTTCTTTATTTTCAAAATTAAAAAGAATTGATACGAAAATCTTTTATTTAAACGAAAGAAAAGATCACGAAGCTCTAAGAAGTAAAATTAAATTTTTGTTTTAATCGTTACGAAAAGAAACGTTGTTAGCGCAACCCTTATGGAATTCAAATGTAAAACAAGATGCATCTACATATATGATAATTCAAGAAATTCTGTAGCGTAAGCTTCAGTACGAGTGCCAAGAAAATATATCCACACCATCATATCATCTATTGTTAAATAAGTTTGTCTTTAGAAAATATTTGTATTCATGTATTCTTGTTTTTGCATATTCCTTAACTAATAGTCAACAAAAACTCTAATCTGTGCATTAAATTTCACTGAATCAAATACTTTCTATTTTATGTTATTCAAGTTCATTATTTGATTAATAATCTTTATTTATCTCGATGTTGGCAATACTGATTCGTATATGTTTTAAATTCTGCTTCCTGATGTGTGTTTGATCAGTTTATTGACTAGAAATATTCGAATTCTTCTTTTTCTTCAGATGCTGGAATTTAGTATTAATTCATGAACAACATCATCATTGTTTTTAAAGTTTCTGAAGCTATACTTCTCATAAAGTCCAACATGGTGTGATCTGAATTATGTTTCATTCTGATTTACTTTTTTGGTCTTGAACGATTAACTAAATTTTATTTTCGCGGCAAATACAAGTATTTGAATATAAAATTTTTAATCATTGTTGCATGATTATTTTGCATTATGATAAAGATTTTTATGGCTTTTCATATATTATAGTAAAGCGAGTGAATCAAAGTTATTTTCATAACAGAATTCAAATAATCATATCCAATATGGCATAATATACATCTAATTAAATACAAATACATCTCTTATAAACTTCATTTTATCTTCAAGACACAGACCTGCCAAGCTAATATTTTCTTGTTGAATTATATTTAGTTAATGAATTCAATACTAGATAAAAAAAGAGTATTCTATAATTAATTTGACAAAGACTATTACCTTGTCATCTTTAAAAATATAACTTCATACAACTATTTTTCATATTTAGACTACTTTCAATTGTTGATATTCAATTTTCGAGACCAATAGATTTAAATCAAAGTTGATCATTAATATTGTAACTCAGATTAAGAAATATTCGACGAAGATATTTTTTCTTTCAATTAAACTCGATCCTTCAGCTGTATCAAATATTTACATGACGTTATTCGTCTAACTAAGTGTACAATAAGATCGGTTAGAACCAGTAAAGATTTTATTTGTTGGTTGATCAATAATATGTTCGAATAATTCTTCTTGAGTGTAACGATGATAAATATTTGACTAACCTTTAAAATCAATTAAAATTAACATTTATGAGAAAAAATTATTTTCTTTCATTCTTTTTCGATGTAGGTATAAATATTTGTCATTTTCTATTGCGATAATCTTAAGAAGCGAAAGTCAGAAAATTTGTAGACTTTGTTTTTTTTTTCAAGCTTTGAGACAATTAAAACGAAGATAGTAGTAAAAGCTAGCCGTCTCTGTTTTTGTTTATAACTAAGACACTTTTGCATAGAGCTGATAATAGATAATCAACTAGAAAGAGAATCAAACGATCGATCAATG